>CAUYQV010116249.1:0-34784 GCA_963574575.1 Galagoides demidoff
GCCTATAGTCCCAGCTACTTGGGAGGCTGAGGCAAGAGAATCATTTAAGCCCAAGAGTTTGAGCTGTGACGCCACAGCACTCTTACCTAGAGCACTCTGGCCAGAGCGACAGCTTGAGACTCTATCTCAAAAAAAATTAAACAAACAAAAAAGACAGGCCTCTACTCCTGTCCTTATTCCATATGTGAAAAATAATCCATCAGTTAACTAGATACCTGAAACTATTTCTGGGTCTTTTCCTGTGCGACCTACCCACTTCACTGCTAAGGGGTGAGCGCTAGCTCCTCGTTCCATCCTAGTGGCATTTGGTTTCTACTCAAGCGAGGCAGTATCTAACCAAGGATTCTACAGATTGCGCTTCCTGTAGCAAGTTCCATCCCTGCTGACTGAGGAAAGTATCAGTTATTTTTCATAGTGTTCACTGGTCTGTACTTTATGTGAGCTCACGATGATAGGAACTTGTGGCTTCTATGCAGAGTGATAGAGTATTACCTGCTGGGGCCCCTTAGCCACTCTGCTTGCTGTTCTGCAGCATTTCCAGTGAGTCATTTCACCTCTTGGTCATGAGATACTGTGAGAGGTAGCTCATTACATTTTTCATTGTCTCCTAATTGCTAAATGTTTTTACTTTACATTGAGCCTATAAAAACCATCTGACCTGAGTCTGCCTTAAGTCAAAACAAAACAAGAAGTCTTTATCTCTTTTCCTCTGACAGTACAAATACTTATGTCCCTTACTTTTTCAAACTAAACTGCCCTAATTTCTGGTCCTTTCTGAACTCAAAACTGGAGCCTGCTTCTAGTTCCGTAATTCTATGCTGTTTGAGAGATTTCTGCAAAAACATTAGCCAGTGTTTCTGTAATTTCATACTTTTGGTATCAAACTTGCTTTGACTACGTCTTAGGTCAAAATAACTGGACGTGTGATCAAACCAACTAAAAAATAGTTTCATCTGCTTATGTGATTCGTTTCCATGACCAGTTTTCTCAAAATGACATAGCAGTAATGAATGTAAGTGACCTCATTCCAAAAAGGAAGCCTATAATAGATATTTGTTTTTACAAATTTTTGAACTTTTGATGCATTTCCAACATGTAACTCAAAGGAAAGCAACCTAAAATACAATGTAATGTTAATATAAAAGTAGTATATAATAGCTAACATTATTTTCCATAGAAAAACTGAAAGCTTTCCCTCTCCGATAAAGAACAAGACATAGATGCTGCTTCCACTCTTCCTTCTCTGGAAGGCAGGGTGGGTGGCTCACCCTGTGATCCCAGCTCTCTGGGAGGCTGAGGTGGGCAGGAATTGTTCCAACTCCACATTGCCTCCTGGAGTGTTACCATCTTACTGAATCTTCCATTCCATCACCACAAGTGCCTTTTCACTTATTTAGATCTTCTTTAATTTCTTGCAGCAGTGTTTTGGGGTTTTTAGTGTATAAGTCTTGAACCCCTTTGATTAAATTTATTCCTTAGTAGTTTATTCTTTGTGATGCTAATTTCAGTGGGATTATTTTTTCCATTTCTTTTTCAAATTGTTCATTGCTATTGTATAGAAATATAACTAATTTTTGTGTGTGCTGATCTCTTACTTTGCAACTTTGCTGAAATAGTTTATTAGTACTAACAGCTTTTTGTGAATTCTAAGGACCTACAAATAGAGATTATTTTGCTTCTTTGTTTCCAGTTACAATGCCTTTTATTCCTTTTTCATGCCTAACTGTTAGGGCTAGAACTTCCAGTACAATGTTTTTTTGTTTCTTTTTTTTTCCTTTTTTTTTTTTTGAGACAGAGCCTCACTCGGTTGCCCTGGGTACAGTGCCATGGCCTCGTGTCTCAGAGCTACCTCAAACTCTTGGGCTCAAGTGATCCTCTTGTCTCAGCCTCCTGAGGCTGGATTACAGGCACCCACCACAACACCCTGCTATAGTTTTGTTTTGTTTTTCTATTGTTAATAGAGATGTGGTCTTGCTTTTGCTCAAGCTGATCTTGAACTCCTGAGCTCAAGCAATCCAACTGCCTTGTCCTCACAGAGAGGACTGCAAATATATTAAAGCTGATTCCAAAATTTCCCTACTTTTTGCAGATATAGAAGAGCTAATCCCAAAATTCATGGAGAATTGCAAAACCATCATAGCTAAATCTTGAAAAAGAAAAATAATGTTAGAGGACTTATACTTGCCAAGTTCAAACCTTACCACAAAGCAACTGTTATCAAAAGTATGTGGTATCAGCCTAAAGATAGATACATAAACCAATGGAACAGATTTCAAAGTCTAGAAAACACACTTTGGGAGACCAAGGCAGGAAGGTTGCTTGAGATCAGTTCAAAGATTAAAGTTGCTTGAGATCAGTTCAAAGATCAGTTAAAGATTAGCCTGATCAAGAAGGCCAGACTCTGTTTCTACAAAAAATAGGGAGATCAGCCAGGTGTGGTGGCACACACCTGTAGCCCCAGCTACTTGAAAGGCTGAGGCAAGAGGATCACTTGAGCCCAAGAGTTTGAGGCAGCAGAGAGCTGTGATTGCACCACTATACTCCTGTCTGGATGACAAAGTGAGACCCTATCTTAAATAAATAAATAAATACATCCAGAAATAAACTCTCACATACATGGTCAACTGATTCTCATCAAGGATTCCAAGGCCATTTAATAGGAAAAGAATAATCTCTTCAACAAAAATAGTACTAGAACAACTTGAAATCCACATGCATGGGTATGATGAATGCATGAATTAAGCTGGACCCCCTATCTCACGTCATAAACAAAAATAAACTCAAAATGCTCTGCTGACATAACCGTAAAAGCTAAAAAGCTATAAAAATCTTAGAAGAAAACAGTGGGATAAATCTTCATGACCTTGGGTTTAGCAATGGATTCTTAGTCTCAAAAGAACAAGCAAGGACTTAATCAAAATTAAAAACTTTTGTACATCAGACAACTCACTGCATGGGAGCAAGCATGTGAAAATTATCTATACGATAAGCATTTAATATGCAGAATAGAGAACATGTTGAGCTGCTAGGTCTTGATGTGGTTAATTAAGGACAACAAGTAACAAGCTTTTATTCATTCAGCACACCAGTGTAAGCAAAGGCAAAATGAGAGGTGCCAGCTCCCCAGTGAATGGAACCCAATGAGGTTTCATTTCCCTCCCAGTAAACAGCAGAGGCAAGAGTGAGATGACACGCAGTGTGGGGCAGGGCGTGCAGGAGCACACGCTCTCACCGCTGAGAAGCCCTGAATTGAGGCTGCTGTCTCTTGATGGACCTAGGGCGCCTGGAGGAGGGAGAAGAGGAAGAGCTAGGAATGAAAAAGTACTGAGTCAGAATCAAGAAAAAGGGGGCAGGAGGAGGGGGAGGAAGATGAGGAGGAGAAGAAGAAAAACTTTTTATTTAAAAAATGTGAGTATCTTGGCTCAGCACCTACAGCTCAGTGACTAGGGTGCCAGACACATACACTGGAGCTGGTGGATTCAAACCCAGCCTGGACCTGCCAAACAACAATGACAGTTACAACCAAAAAATAGCTGGGTGTTGTGGCGGGTGCCTTAGTCCCAGCTACTTGGGAGACAAGAAAATCACTTAAGCCCAAGAGTTTGAGGTTGCTGTGAGCTGTGGGCAACATAGTGAGACTGTGTCTCAAAAAAAAAAGTGAGCATCTTTAAATTGTCAGGCCCAGAGAGGCATTAGAATGAAATGGGTCACATCACTCCCCACTGAGCTAAATCATTATCTCTTGAAGACACTTGCTATGTGGGCTGTAAACTAACTGATCCCAAGAAGCCATAAAACGCCATACACAGTCCACATAGCTCCCACTGTCTTAGTTAACAGTGTATAGCCAATCACCAGTCGATGTTATTATCTCTGTGAACCTGTATCAGCTCCTTGTTCTGAAAGCCTTTACAAACTTGCTTGTAACAAAAGCTGAGGGAATACTCCCCAAGGCAACTTGGACCGGTTTCCTGGACAGCTTTTCTCCTGTTGGGTCAAGTAAACTCTTTAAACTATATTTTGTGCCTCAGCCTCTTAATTTTAGATTGACACTGGTTTGGTGTGAGAAAGGCAGTTTTTCCAAACAGAGCTTGCCAAATTAAGTGTTGTAACTGCCTTCAGTCAGCACAAAGGATTTTGGCCTATACCCAGACTCCCCATAAAGAATTCTAACCGCTCAACATCTGAAATGGAAAACAGCAAAAATTAAAAGAATGGAACATAACAAAAACTGTTGAAGATGTAGAAAAAATGGAACTCTCATATACTGCTAGTAGAAATGTAAAATAGTGAAGCTGCTGAGGAAGACTAAGGCAGTTCCTCAAAACATTAGACAGACTCATCACCTCACCCAGGAATTCTACTCCTAGGTATATACTCCCCCAAATGGAAAAGAATTACAAGAATGCAAACGAATACCTGTACACAGATAGCAGCACTATTTACAACAGCCAAAAAGAAATAAGCCAAATGTCCAAAAGCAAATGAACGAATAAACAAAATGTGGTGTCACGCATGTACACACACACAGTGGCATCTTATTAAGACACTAAAGGAATGGAGTACTACCGTGTTTCCCCGAAAATAAGACCTACCCAAAAAATAAGCCCAGCAGGATTTTTATGCATTTGTTAAATATAAACCCTACCCTGATAATAAGACCTAGTGATGCCACAGGTCCTTTCTCTGAGCTGTTCGTACTTGCCTGGGTGCGAATGTGGTAACCGGGGTTGCAGGCATCCTATTGCACACGTGCAAACGGCTAGGGGAAAGGAGTTCACGCATCACTAGCGCCAGCCCCACCAACAAGGTCGGCTCCCCTTGTCACATTCCAGAAGAAGATGACTTAACTATATTTCAATAAATGTAGATTGTTATATTATACTTAATAAAAATAAGACATTCCCTGAAAATAAGCCCTAGTGTGTCTTCTTGAGAAAAAAATAAATATAAGACAGTGTCTTATTTTGGGGGAAACATGGTAGTAAATCCCACAGTGTGGATGAACCTCAGAAATCATTATGCTAAGTAGAAGAAGCCAGATGTCACATATGATTTCATTTACATGAAACATCTAGAAGAGGTAAATCCATAAAGACATAAACTAGACCAGAGGCTCCTAGGTCTGGGGGTGGAAAGGGAAGAGTGCAGAGGTGATGAAAGGATCCTGGATGACTGCACAACAAAGTGAATGCGCTAAATGCCACTGCCCTGTACACCTTAAAATAGTTCACTATCAGTTTTACTTTGTTTTTGTGTTTTATTTTCTTTTTGGAGACAGAGTCTCACTCTGTTACTCTGCATAGAGTGCAGTGGCATCACAGCTCACAGCAAACTCAATCTCTTGGGCTCAACTGAGCCTCTTGCCATAGCCTCCTGAACAGCTGGGACTACGTAGGTGCCCACCACAAGGCCTGGCTAATTTTTAGAGACAGGGTCTCACTTTTACTCAGGCTGGTCCCAAACTTCTGAGCTCAAGCAATCCACCTGCCTTGCCTACCACAGTGCCAGGATTACAGACGTGAGGCACCACACCAACCCAGGAAAAACAATTTAGTTTGGTACCTGTTGCACAGAGTCAGGCACTTTAAGGGTAATGTCATAAACTCGTTTACATTTCATGCAGAAAAAATGACTCTTAAAGACTCACCTAGCAAATATACCAGAATACTTTTTCAAGCAAATCCTGTTTCTAGCAAATTTCTCATATAGGTAGAAGATACCACCCAAAAGATTTATTTGATAATCCATATGATGATCTTGTTAATTTACTGTCCTGGATTTTCTGAACAAACTCTTCCTCTACTCAGGGAGAGCAGTGTTTATACACTCTACTGGCAAGAACCAAGTTTGATTAATTTGCTAGAATGGCTCATGGGACTCAGGAAAACACTTTACTTATGTCTACCTATCCCATCCATCTATCTACTTATTTATTTTGAGACAGTCTCATTTTTGCACCCCCAGCAGAGTGCCATGGTATCATAGCTCACAGCCTCAAACTCTTGGGCTTAAGCGATTCTCTTGCCTCAGTCTCCCAAGTAGCTGGGACTACAGGCGCCCACCATAGCACCCAGCTTTTTAAAAAATTTTTTGTAGAGACGGGTCTCATTCTTGCTTAGGCTGGTTTCGCACTCCTGAGCTCAAGTGATCAACCTGCCTTGTCCTCCGGGAGTGCTAGGATTACAGGCGTGAGCCACTGCAGCCAGCCTGTTTACCCATTAATAATTAATAAAGAATATTACAAAAGATACAGGTGAGGAGATATATAGGGCAAGACACATGGGAATGGGGTCAAAGCTTCTTATGCCCTCTCCAGATGTGCCACTCTCCAGGCACCTCCCAGGACCCAGCAACCCAGAAATTCTCTGAACTCACAGTTCAGGGATTTTCATGGAGGCTTCATTATGTATGTATGACTAATTATTATTATTTCTGTATACAGAATTTAATTTTTATTGCAAACAAACAAAAAGAGAGAGAAAATGTGAAAATGGTCAGAAGCACAACATATACTGTTAAGAATTTAAAAGCATCTTACATTCTGCCCTAATGGCAGCATAATTAATAGCAACAAATGGCCATCTTGCTGCCTGCCGCAGCCAGAAGGTATTTTAGCAGGTCTGATGAGCAAATTTTGTGAAATATGTAGTATGAAGGAAGAAAGCATGGCGGGTCTTTGCTGCAGACTTTGGACTCCCAGTGTTTCTGACTGGCATCTCCAGCATTGTGTGACTAATTTTTAACTCAATCTCCTCCTCCTCTCTTCCCTTCCTAGAGGATAGGAGAGAGCTGGAAGTACCAAGCTTCCAATCACAGCTTGCTTGGCACTTCTGGTGAGCAGCCCCCACCCAGGAGTGAAAGGTGTTCTTTGGAGTCCTCTGATCGGAGAGACGCGGTGAGAAGAAAATGCATAGCTATAGGCAGGTACAGAAGCTCGATCTTCAAAGAAATCTTTCTCAGAATCAATCTCCTGGGGGAGCACATTGAAGCAAACTGCCATGTCAGAGCATGGGGTGCTTATCTCTTACACAGGAGCCCACCGAGAGTTACCTCATTAGACCAGAGATGCTCCTATCTCCTTGGAAATCCCAATGGATTTAGGAGGTCTGTCTCAGAAACTCAGGTCAAAGACCAAATACCAGCAGAAAAGATTTTCCCAACAACCCTATCTATAAGGGCCTTAAGAACACTGTCTCAGGAACCAGGGACAGATACAGATACACACACACACATATATATTATTTCACATCTCCCCACTGCAATAAATATGATGTGGCACATTGACACTTTCCTCATAAATAAAAAATAAAGATTAGCAGATTCAGATAATTAAAGTTCATTGTTTTAAGATTTCCATAGGGAGCTTAGCTACTGCTCATGCGCTCATTACATTACACTTCTGTCTTCCTCTCTGACTCCCGAGAAACCGTGCCACCTTTCATCTATAGCAATTGGCTGTGTCTCGCCGGAACCAGCAAAACCACTCCTCTCTCTGTCGGCAGCATATTTGAAAATTGTGAGGTATGGAACACACCAAAGACCCATATGGAAGATACTGTTCACTCTATATTGGCAAATAATTTCACAAGAAACAACGAAGTAACAAATTTAAATGTGATTAACAGAAAGCTTGCAGAGTAGTAATCATTTTCAAGGCACTCAAGATACTAAATACTATATCTATTTCTCCTCAAAGTCACTTTTTTTGGTGGGGGGGACAGAGTCTTGGTTTTGGCTTCATAGCTCACAGCAACCTCAAACTCTTGGCTCAAGCAATCCTTTTGCCTCACCCTCCCAAGTAGCTGGGTCTATAGGCATGGCCACAATGCCCAGCTAATT
Organism: Galagoides demidoff; assembly: GCA_963574575.1. Classification (NCBI taxonomy): domain Eukaryota; kingdom Metazoa; phylum Chordata; class Mammalia; order Primates; family Galagidae; genus Galagoides; species Galagoides demidoff. The sequence goes on from CAUYQV010116249.1 coordinate 7,843, forward strand.
TTAGAGATGGGGCCTTGCTCTGGCTCAGGCTGGTCTTGAACTTATAAGCTCAGGCAATCCACCTGCCTCAGCCTCCCAGAATGCTAGGATTACAGGTGAGAGCCACCACACCTCAAAATCACTCTTTTGGGTATGAGAGATGGCTTATTCATTAAACAAAAAGAATAGGTACAACTACTTTAAATATGAATATTTAACTTCACCCCTCAAATCTTCCCTCTCCCCCTAAAAAAAACCTTCAAAGGCAAACTGAAGTCAAAATAATTCTAGACATCTGGCTAAGACTATCCTTCAGGAGACTTTTGCCTCCAAGTTATATACAGTGAGCATTTCACATTTTCAAAACTATGACTAAGGTCAGAAAATGTTATTATTTTTGATACAAATCTCACATAAACTTTATTTTTTTTTTTTTTAAGAGAGTCTTACTTTATTGCCCTGGGTAGAGTGTCATGGAGTCATAGCTCACAGCAACCTGCAACTCCTGGGCTTAGTTCTCTTGCCTCAGCCTCCTGAGTAGCTGGGACTACAGGCGCCCACCACAACCCCAAGCTATTTTTGTATTACAGTTTGGCCAGGGCCAGGTTCGAACCCGCCACCCTCAGTATATGGGGCCAGCACCCTACCCACTGAGCCAAAGTGCTGCCCTCATGTAAACTTTTAAACATGGATTATCTGTAGAGACCTATATGTAAGAGTACAATTGCTTCATTGATAGTCTGAAAATTAGGTTAAGAAATGTATTCTCCCCCAGCTATAACAGACAGAAGAGGGGGGATTCACCTAGAAATGGGTAAAGCTCTATTTTTTTTTTAAGTATACAAGTTTGTTTTTTTTTTTTTACCTCAAATGTAATATTTATTGTTTCTTTGACCACAAACAGCTTTGAGAGCTTCCAAATTGTGCCAAACAATAAGTCATTGGGCCGTAACGCACAGGGATGTGATTATAATTGGTGGATCTTCTTTGTTTTATTTCAGCATGATCAGTCCTCTCCTGAATCCTCACCATTTCCAGCCTGAGCATATATGAGCTGGATCCCTGCCCTGCTTCTCACCCATCCTCCAAGTGAGGAGGATGTTTATAAACCCTGTGTTTACAAAAGTGTGCCATATGCCTGTGCAATGTAGTCTGAGGACGAAACTTTCTTCTGTAGAAAATTCCAATTTTGACAATAATAATTTTTATTTGGGAAAAAATTTTCACAATAATATATTATTTAACATATAGTTATAGTCAATTAATAAACATTTTTCAATTTTCAATTCTAAGTTCTAATACACTAAATATAGACAGAAATGACTCATATAACCAAAAGGTCTTTGGAATCTTCAATAAATTTGTATAATTTTTTTAATTTTAAAAAAGTTCAAGAACCAATTTAAACCAATACACATATGGCCTTCCTGTATGCATGAAATATTTCTTATTAATAAAGGTTAAAAAAATCATAGTGCAGTGAAAAGACGTAAGAGCACTTTACCACCACCCTCAAGTAGTGCTTTCTCTATATAGTAAAAGCTTATTCTAACAGTGTATCTATATGTTGATGTGACTTACCGATACTCAATTTGAGAAACACAATCATAAAGTTCCTGGGCAGTAAATGTGACATTTTTATTTACCTGAAAAGAACCAAAAAATGTAGTTATTAAAAATACATATTAAGTCAAATGAGTGACAAGAGTACAATCAGAGTACCCCATATTCTCAGAGAGTGGAATTTCAAGTTTCTAATTATTACACTAAATAGTACAAATCAGTAGTTCAGGCTGGCAGGCGAGGCAGCTCAGAATCCTCGTGCTCAGAGGCAGAGGTGGGTGGACCACCTGAGCTCAAAGGTCAGAGACCAACCTGAGCCAGAGTGAGACCCCCATCTCTAAAAATAACCGGGCGTTGTGGCAGGCACCAGTAGTCCCAGCTACTTGGGAGGCTGAGGTAAGAGATTTGCTTGAGCCCAGGAATCTGAGGTTGTTGTGAGCTATCACACCAAGGCACTTTACCAAGGGCAACAAAGTGAGACTGTCTTCAAAAGAAAAAAAAAAAATAGTTCAGGCCAGGAGCTGTGGCTCATGGCTGTAATCCTGGCACTCTGAGAGCCAAGGCAACAGTTCTACTATTGTTCCACATGCCCAAACCTACCACATATTCACACTTAAGCCATCAAATGTCAATGCAATGGAAATGTTTGTTCAGACATAAAGCTATTAACACAAATGCTGCCAACTGTTGAGAAAAGTCAGCGACGAACTAACTTTGAATATGATATAATTTAAGTATTTACATTATCTTTAGTTTTATGCAACCATTCACACACATACATTTAGACATTTATCCAAGAATACAGTTGGCCTATAAAGGTGATATAGCTCCAGCTTACAGGAGATAACTTAGAAAGCTGGCAGTTAATTTACTAATAAAGAAACCTTGAAGCAGAAATTCATGATGGTTTAGTCTCAAATATCTTATTTTATCATATCCATTAATTTTGACTATTAAGAAAATTTTACTTACTTTAGGACATTTAAATTACACTGTTAAATACCACCTCCAGGTTTTAATCCACAATTTTAATTTCCAGGGAACAAACAGGTAAAGATGCCTTCACCACTAAACACTAGAGTTGCAACCATAAAGTGGACTGTGGAAGTGATACATTACTTGTTTAGCTGCACTACTTACATCACAATGAGAGCCAAATATTAGCTCAATTATTTTTTACTAAGAACAAAAGGCAAAAGTTAAATATAAAAATAGGCAAACTTGATTTTTGTTTTTTTTTGTTTTTTTTTTTGAAGCAGAGTTTCACTATGTTGCCCTGGGTAGAGTACTGTGGAGTCACAGCTCATAGCAACCTCAAACTCTTGGGCTCAAGCAATTCTCTTGCCTCAGCCTCCCAAGTAGCTGAGACTACAGACACCGCCACAACGCCTGGCTATTTATTGTTTTTGGTTGTAGTTGTTATTGTTGTTTGGCAGGCCTGGGCTGGATTCAAACCTGCCAGCTCTGATGTATGTGGCTGGTGCACTAACTGCTGAGCTACAAGCACCAAGAAAAAATAGCCAAGTTCTTAGAAGATTAAGATGATCCTGAGCAGTGCCTCTGGCTCAGTGAGAAGGGTTCCAGCCCCATATACTGAGGGTGGCGGGTTCAAACCTAGCCCTGGCCAAACTGCAACAAAAAAATAGCTGGACATTGTGGCACGTGCCTGTAGTCTAGGGTGACTAGATGTCTTGCTTTTGAACAATTTGTCCTGTGTCCCTCAGCATTTTAAAATTGGAACGAATGCAGAATAGGTGGGAGAACAGGAAGGAAATATACAGTTTTCGGCTGCCATGTGGCTATTTCGCCAGAGTATGAATTTTATATTATTTTTGTTAATTTTATAATGTTAAACTGTAATAACAACAAATAATTGTTGAGAAGTGATTATCGAGAACTGCTTATCAAAGTTTGCACTGTTGTCAGGCCCTGCCCCGCCCTCCCCCCCCCATGTTGTCCTGCTACTGTAGTCGCAACTACTCAGGAGGCTGAGGTAAAATAATCCCCTAAGCCCAGGAGTTGGGAGGTTGCTATGAGCTGTGTGATGCTGCCAAGGCACTACCAAGGGCAAGAAAGTGAGACTCTGTCTCAAAAAAAAAAAAGATTTAGATGATCCTATCACTGTTTATAAGGTTAATATCTACAATGTAACAATTGGTGTAGGGAAAGAAATACTTTTTTTTTTTTAAGAGACAGAGTCTCACTTTGTCTCTTGGGTAGAGTGACATGGCGGCACAGTTCACAGCAACTTCAAACTCTTGGGCTTAAGAGATTCCCTTGCCTCAACCTCCTGAGTAGCTGGGACTATAGGCGTACACCACAATGCCTGGATTTTTTGGTTGCAGTTGTCACTGTTGTTTAGCAGGCCTGGGCCGGGCTTGAACCCACTACCTTCGGTGTATGTGGTCGGCACCCTAACCATTGAACTATGGGCACCAAGCTGGGAAAGAAATTCTTTAAAGAGAAATTATTTTAGAAATCTGATAATCAGAAGGGTGCAGTGCTGTACAACTGTAGTCACAGCTACTTGGGAGGCTGAGGCAGGAGGATCTCTTGAGCACAGTAGTTCAAGGCTATAACAAGCTATGATTTCACCACTGGGCTATGAATAGCCACTGCTCTCCAACCCGGGCAACACAGCAAGAGACCCATCTCTCAAATTAAAAAAAAAAAAAAATTTTTTTTTTTTTTGATAATCAAAATCAGACTGCCATATTCTTAAAAATAACAAGTATTTTCAGCCAGTAGTCTTAGCAATAGATAGTACTTAATACGGAAAAATCTATGCTGCAGGCTTTTCTAGGGTATGTGATTTTTAAATTGTTCCATTCTTTCTACTAATACTTTTTTTTTTTGTAGAGATACTTTAGCACTCTCGGTAGAGTACTGTGGCATCACACAGCTCACAGCAACCTCCAACTCCTGGGCTAGGCAATTCTCTTGCCTCAGCCTCCTGAGTAGCTGGGGCTACAGGTGCCAGCTACAACACCCGGCTATTTTTTGTTGCAGTTTGGCTGGTATAGGGTTTGAACCCGCCACCCTTGGTATATGGGGCCAGGGCCCTACCCACTGAGCCACAGGTGCCACCCTTTACTCATACACTTTTATTGTTAAATTTAATTATTTAATTCAAAACTCAGAAAGTAAGATGAAATAATTATATGAATCATCTCAAAAAAGGAAATCTTAATAATCACATACTGTGTTAAGGCAGATAATTTAATAGCACGTAAAAACACCATTCTTTGCTTAAATAAGACTATGGTAACATTTTTTTTTTGAGGGTCTTACTTTGCCACCCTAGGTAGAGTACTGTGGCATCATAGCTCACAGCAATCTCAAACTCTTGGGCGCTATCTTTCTGTTGCAGTTGTCATTGTTGTTTAGCTGGTCCAGGCTGGATTTGAACCACCAACCTCAGTGCATGTGGCTGGTACCATAACTACTGGGCTATAAGCGCCAAGCTGACTTTTTGTTTGTTTGTTTGAAACAGAATCTCGCTCTGTTGCCCAGGCTTACACTGCCATGGCCTCAGCCTAGCTCATAACACCCTCAAACTCCTGGGTTCAAGTGATCCTCCTGTCTCAACTTCCCCAATAGCTAGAACTACAGGCACCTGCCATGATGCCCAGCTAATATTTTTATTTTTAAAGAGATGGGGTCTTGCTCTTGCTCAGGCTGGTCTCGAACTCCTGAGCTTAATGACTCTCCTGCCTTGGCCCCCCCCATAGTGCTAGGTGTGAGACCACTGTACCAGCATAATTAGTGGTTCTCAACTAGAGGTGTTTCTTCCTCTCAGGGGGCCATTTTCTGTATGTGAGTTGGGTGGTGTGGTAGAATAGTTTTGGTTGTTTGTTCGAACCCAGCCCTGGCCAAACTGCAACCAAAAAATATCCAGGCGTTGTGGCGGGCACCTGTAGTCCCAGCTACTTAGGAGGCTGAAACAAGAGAATCACCTAAGCCCAAGAGCTGGAGGTTGCTGTGAGCTATGAAACCATAGTCCTCTACCAAGGGCGACAAAGTGAGACTCTGTCTCTGAAAAAAAAAAAAAAAAAAAGAATATTTTTGGTTGTTAATAACCAGCTATGGGCATTTAGTACCTGTGGTTCAGGGACATTACATGTCCGGCAATGGTTCATAATGCAGAGAGAACCTGTCCAACATGCCATAATACCCCTTATGAGAAACAATTCCATGTTGGAGGAAGTATGTTATTTTAGGACTCCACTGCATTTTTACTTAGGGAACAAAATAAAGACCATCACTGGCAGGAAAGAGGGGAAGAAATGGGCAGATGTATTTCAAAGGATAGAAAGTTACAGATGTGTGGAATGAATAAGCCTAAAGATTGTGCAACAGGAAGACTGCAGTTAATAATATTCTACTGCGGTTGGGAATTCTGGGGAGAATGAATGCCAGGGACTCTGCTCACACATGCTGTAAGAATCACTGATACCTATGTGAGATGATAGACATGTCGATTTACTTAACTACAGTGACCATTTCACAATGTATAACATGTGGATCAAAACATCATGACAAGTTCCATCCACGCCTGTAGCTCAAGCGGCTAAGGCACCAGCCACATACACCAGAGCTGGAGGGTTCAAATCCAGCCTGGGCCCGCCAAATAATGACAACTACAACCAAAAAAAAAAGTTGGGTGTTGTAGTGGGTGCCTATAGTCCCAGCTACTTGGGAGGCTGAGGCAAGAGAATTGCTTAAGCCCATGAGTTGGAAGTTGCTGTGAGCTGTGATGACATAGCACTCTACCCAGGGCAACAGGTTGAGGCTCTGTCTCAAAATAAATAATAAATAAAACATCATGATATAACCTTACATATGTAGAATTTTTTAAAGGGGAGAAAACATGTCACCAACACTATGGCATTGAAGAACTTATAAAACAACATGAATTAGACAGCATTCCATTATTTTACAATTCTACTATGCTTATTTACATTAAAATTTATTTATAATAGAAATGTGATAAACATTTAAAAATATTTCTCATACCTCATTCTTGATTAGGAAGTTATAGAGGGTCTCAACATCTTGAAAATTACTGTTAGGGGCCAAAATTCTAAAAAACAAAGTAAAATAAAAACAAAGGAGGAGGAATCAATGATTTAGGAACACAATACCCTGACCTTTCTCCCAAAACATACTTACACTGTGAGAGAGAACTTATTGTTTAATAAGGTTAAAAGTTTACAATGCTTTTTGTCAATTAAAAATCATAATACTATGAGCTTAATTCAGAAGATCAATTTATTAAGGTGTGTTCACTTATTTAAATTAATACAGCATCAAGCAACAACCATGAGCATTTCTTACAAGTGAAATTATAGTTCATACTTTGAGTTCCCATAGTACAAATTTCTCAAAAAAATAGAAATGTGAAGTGGGTTTATTCTCCGTATCTTTTAATCTGCAGATGAAGCTTGAAGATTTCCCACAGAAATGTTCAACTAGTCTAAGTGGACAAGTGATGAAACTATCAGACACTTAAAAGAGACTAAATAAAAGACCGATTAAAAAACAATGTTTGCACTATTAGCCTAGGACTATGAAAAACCAATAGTTATCATACCATGTCAACTACTGGAAATAACAACACCAGTTCATAAAAATAAATGACAGAAACAGAACAAAAATAGATCAGGTGTGGTGGCTCATGTCTGTAATCCTAGCACTCTGGGAGGCTGAGGCAAGAGGATCCCTTGAGTTCAGGAGTTCAAGGCCAGCCTGACTAAGAGTGAGATCCCATCTCTACTACAAAAAATAAAATAAAATAAAATAAAATAAAATAAAATAAAATTAGGTGGGCCTCATGGCTGGTGCCTGTAGTCCCAGCTGCTAAGCAGAAAGATTGCCTGAATCCAGGAGTTTGAGATCTCGCCCAATATGAGGGTGTTCAGCATGCTCCCTGAGTGAAGGGCCTGACTTCAACTTGAACTTTACCTTAGAAATGAAAACAATGTAACCTAAACATCTGGACCCTTTTATCAATCTGAAATTTTAAAAAATAAAATAAAAATTAAAACCAGCCACAAAACAAACAAGCCTGAGGATAATACATTGGGGAGGGTGAAGGTCTTTACATAATTTGCTTACAAACATGAAAACAAAACTATCCCGATTAAGGTCAATCAACCCTCTAGAAAGGCCATGAGAAACAAACTAGAGTATATTCTAACTCTGCATCCCAGTGAAGACAAATACAAGCATCGTGAAATACTTTACACCTATTCTTTTTTATGGCTTTAGCAATAATCTAAATGGTCCACCCAAGAAGGTGAGAAAATGAGATGAAACAAGATGTTCTGTATTAAGGGACTTACAAGTTCAAATTTCCAATATCACAAAAGAACATACTTTACTAGAGAATAAAATTAACATTCCTCTGTCCTTGTTGGAGTCAGGTAGTCTGCATTCTGGGTTCTTGGGGGTGCTCTTGGCCAAAGAATGACCAGACCCACCAAAGCAAGGCAAGCATGAAATACTGAAGAAGAGAAAGATTTACAGAGCAAGAGCAAGGTCTAGGTTTACAGAGCAGGATACATCTGCCTCGGACAGCTAACAGATCGATCCCCTCTGCGAAGACAAATAAAAGGGCACCACTAACAGCTGGGGTTTGTTTTATACTGTCTGGACTGCCCTCCTCATGGTTTAGATGTTACCATGAAACCACACTGATGGACAGTAATGACATGATGATTAGCTTTAAGTCACTTTCCAAATTCTGTATGCCTGGGCTGCCTCGCTGAAGAGGCCTTCCTCCTTCCCCCAGGTGTGACAGTTGGTTGTTGGCGGCAGGATTAGGGTGGGGCAGCACTAAAATGGGTTGCCCTTGCTCTTCCCAGGGTGGGACAATTGTTGGAGAAAGCATCATGGCAAAACACCCACTTTGTCCCTTATTGGAAGAGTCTAGGAAGTCCCTTGCTGTCTACCTAACATAGGTAAACCAGCTGTACATTTATAGCAACAAGTCATAGCCAAAGTAAAAAATTTTTTAAAAATTACATCATCCGGCTAGGCATGGTGGCTCACGCCTATAATCCCTGCACAGGGGAGGTGGAGGCAGGTAGATTAGCCAAGCTCACGAGTTCAAGACCAGCCTGAGCAAGAGCAAGACCTGGTCTCTAAAAAATAGCTGCACACTGTGGCCACCACCTGTAATCCCAGCTGAGGCAAGAGAATCACTTGGACCAGTGATTCAACAGCAGACAAAAAGACAGAACCTCAGAACCCAAGAGCCTGAGGTTGCTATGACCTATGACACCAAGGCACTCTACCTGGGGCAACAAATTGAGACTCTCTCTCGAGAAAAAAAAAAAAAGGCTCAGCACCTGTGGCTCAAGCAGCTAAGGCGCCAGTCACATACACCTGAGCTGGCGGGTTCGAATCCAGCCCAGGCCTGCCAAACAACAATGACAGCTGCAACCAAAAAATAGCCAGGCACTGTGGCGGGCGCCTGTGGTCCCAGCTACTTAGGAGGTGGAGGCAGAAGACTCCAGGAGTTGGAGGTGGCTGTGAGCTGTGATGCCATGACACTCTATTCAGGGCGACAGCTTGAGGCTCTGTCACAAAAAAAAAAAAAAAAAAAAAAAAAATTACATTCTCCTACTTTTCCAATCAGCAAAAAAATTATTTTTTTAACTCTTACCTTGTTTTTTGTCTTAGAGTACATAAAGTACATTTATGAATATAAAATGCAATCAGTTTAACAATGCAATGATTTTTTAAAATAAATTTACAGATCTCTGTAACAATACCCTAATCCAAGGGTAAAACATTTCCCTCTCCTAAAAAAGATCCCTTACCTGCAATGATTATTCTCAGCTCCAACCCCAACTCCAGTCACACCACTAATCTACTCTTCATCTCTTACAGTTTCCTTTTCTTAACTACATTGATTTGTAAGTTATTTTCCTCTGAACTTCACAAAAGCATACCTGTAATGGCAAATAATAGCATACTATATTCAGAGGATGAGGCAAATTCCAGTGGATAATGTCTAACCCTCACAATGGATCTGATGAGTAAATAAAAAAGTAAAATGCAAAGTTAAGATGCCCAGATCAGAACAAGAGATCTTTATTCTTTCATGAAACCCCATTTGAGACCAACTATGAGCCAAACAAGCACTGTTCTAGACCCTCGGATCCAACAGCAGACAAAAAGACAAAGATCCAGAGTAGACCGATGCATCACAGTTTCAGAGCATATGAAAGAAAAAAATCCTGACCAAGCACAGAGAGATAATAAAAAAAGAAAAATATCTCATTGCTGTCCATTTGGCATGCTCTTCCCACCTTAAAATTGCTATTTGTAAACAAAATAAGACACACAGGAATCTTAAGTTTCTAGGAAAGAAGGCATTTGTTCCAAATGTACAAACTTGATTATTTCACAAAATATGACAGAATTATATTGTTTTATTTATTTATTTATTTATTTTTTTGAGACAGAATCTATGTCACCCTGGGTAGAGTGCTGTGGCGTCATAACTCACAGCAACCTCAAACTGTTGGGCTTAAGTGATTCTCTTGCCTCAGCCTCCCAAGTAGCTGGGACTACAGGTGCCTGCCACAATGTCTGGCTATTTTTTTGGTGTAGTCAGCATTGTTGGTTGGCAGGCGCAGGCTGGATTCGAACCCACCAGCTCAGATGTATGTGGGTGGCACACTAGCCGCTGAGCTACAGGTGCTGAGCTGACAGAATTATATTCTAATGAAGACAGGTTTATTGGTATGTCAACATCATTCACAGATATGTTACTTTAATACTCAGAATAAAACTATGCCCCTTATTTTTTTAAACTAAGATATATATTATAGAATGTTAAAAAATGTTATTTCGAAAGAATGGTTTGAGGTAAAGTAAGTCTAAAATAGACTATCCAACCTTTACTGAAATAAACTCAACTTGGGGTTGTAGTTAGACTTCATTACATCCTATGAACTCTGAATATAAGAGAATAGAATTTGACCAGCCTCAGGGGCTTGCACCTGTAATCCTCCAACTCTGGGAGACAAACGCAGGAAGTGAAGATCACTTGAGATCAGGAGTTCAAGACCAGCCTGAGCAAGAACAAGACTCAGTCTCTATTAAAAATAGAAAAATCAGCTGGGTCCCTTAGCCTGTAGTCCCAGTTACTCAGGAGGCTGAAGTAGGAAGATTGCCTGAACCCAAGAATTTGAGGTTGCTGTGAGCTAGGCTCACACCACAGCACTCTAGCTTGGGCAACAGAATGGGACTTTGTCTTAAAAAAAAAAAAAAATCACAGAAACTTTTACTCACTCAAAGTACAGCTTGTTGCAAATATATAAAAAATAAAATAGACAAAAATGGCTTATGTATCTGAATGCCTTAGTAATTCCCCACACAAAAATTCTTGAGAGGTCAACTTTCTCTAAAGTTTTCTATTTCTTTGTTTTTATATCAGTACAAAGACAAAAGACTTTTAGAGTGAAAGTCCTAAAATTACCCTTCAATGGAAACTTTTTAAAAGAATGATAGAATAAAAGAATTAGCACTTGGGGAAAACGAAATATTTTCCAGAAAATGGCTGTTTTTAATCTATGAATATGTTCACATTTGTCCCTTCAAAAGAAACTCATAAAAATCAGTAAGTATATGCATACTATTTGCTCAAATGCATATTATACAAAGACCTATGGAATATATTAGAAAATCATAGGACATGGTTCCTTATCTTCAAGTTGCTTGTAATCTTGAAATTTTATTCTAGAATCCTGGAATGAGTTTGGAGGAACAAATGTTGAAGCAGGATTTACTCTGCAGCTCACAGCGGAACGTGCTTCTTTATAATGGCACTGAGAACAACTCGTAATGACTTAGTGAACACTTATCTCCCTAAATTCAGTTAGGTGACCTTTAATTTAGTTTTGTGATCTTATTAAGTTACCTACTTTTCTGCACCTCAGCTCCTCACCTGTGAAATGCGGAAAAGGTTGTACTACCTCATAAAGTTACTGTTTGAAATAAACACTAACATCTAAAGTGTTTGGCACAATGAACAGAACTAACACAGAACAGTACTGTAAATGTCAGCTATGATATAACAACCAGTTTTCACATGTAGAAACGAAAGGTCAGAGTTTTAAGATACTAACCCAAGATTATACAGTAAGTGTGGGAGCTATTCTTTTTATTTTATTTTATTTTTAGGGATTCTTTGAGGAACCAGGTTTCTACAAGAAACCAGGTTACACTGATTGCATTTGTTAGGTAAAGTCTCTCCTACAATTATGCCTTGCCCCCAAAAAGGTGTGTCACACACCAAGATCCCACCCCTTCCCCCTTCCCTCTCTGCTCTTCCTTTCAGTGGTAGCTACTCTTAACTCTACTGTTTTGATCTAGAGCTCATGCTTTTCCCACTAATGAGAATAATCACCATTTTCTTGCCTTTAAATAATTTTACCAAACCAAATAAAATAAAGTCTTTTTAAAACAATTAAACTATTGCTTCTAAATGTAAGCAAAAAAACCCAAAAAACAAACAAAACCTCTTTGCCTTTTATTTTTATTATTTATTTTTTTATTGTTGGGAATTCATTGATACTAGGTAATCCTAGGTGCAAATTTCACTATGTCGCCCTCAGTAGAGTGCTGTGAAGTCATAGCTCACAGCAACCTCAAACTCTTGGGCTTAGGCAATTCTCTTGCCTCAGCCTTCCAAGTAGCTGGGACTACAGGCGCCTGCCACCTGCCTGGCTATTTTTTGGTTGTAGTTATTATTGTTGGTTGGCAGGCCCGGGCTGGATTCGAACCCACCAGTTCTGGTATATGTGGATGGCACCCTAGCCACTGAGCTACAAGCACTGAGCCCAAACACTTTTCCTTTTACCAAATGCTCTGACAAAATATTTCATGCATGTTCAAACACTAAATCTTTGTCAGGGTTCTATCTTTATCAAAACCACAAGCCAATACTCACTAGAAATCCTGATACTTTGTTACATAGGCACTCTGAGCTCTTTATCCATGAACAGTAAGCATGAATGTTATTTTAAACAAACTTCATAGAATATACTTCCTGTGTTTTGAACTTCTTTTGAAAATAATTTGATTAATTAATGATTTTTTAAAATTTTCAACACACACCTAAGATCCTCTCACGGCATACCAATTGAAATTTACTGCTTTAGAGTAAAAAACAGAGTATTTTGTCTTGAAGTCAATACTCTCAAGAGTCAGCAAGAAAATTTTGATGGTAATCTAGTTTGTAATGCAAACTTCCCTCTAGGATTCACTCAATTTATAAATATTTTGGTTCAGCTGACAGGTGAACATGCTGCCATATCTCAAAATAATATGTTAGCCTCACTTTCTTCTAAATTTGGTTAATGTGCATCTTTATGTTTTCAGTAAGCTGGCAAAATAAAATTCCTAAACTTGCGATTTGGAGGACTAAATTCTGTACCTATAACTATGCAATCATGGTGTGAATAATCAAGTAACCAGGTAGTTTCTTCCTCTCTAATTATTCCTGCATTCACTGATTGCTTATTATATGTTAACTACTGTGCGAGATGGGGATCTATCAAAAAACAAGAGTTCTTACCCTTAAAGAGCTTATAGGCTAGTTTCTATTTACCACAGGTAGTACTGGCCAGGTGTGGCTCAAACATGTAGTCCCAGTATTTTGCAAGGCAGAGACCAGAGATTGAGAATAGCATGAGCAACATCTCTGAAAAAAAAAAAAGGCCAGGAGCAATGGCTCACACTTATAATCCTAACACCCTGAGAGGCCCAGGCAGGTGGATTGCTTGAGCTTAGGAGTTCCAGACCAGCCTGAGCAAGAGTAAGACCTGTCTCTACTAAAAATAGGAAAACTAGCTGGGTGCTGTTGTGAGCACCTGCAATCCCAACTATTTGGAAGATTGAGGCAAGAGACTCACTTGAGCCCAGGAATTTGAGGTTGCTGTGAGCTATGATGCCATAGCACTCCACCCATAGCAACAAAGTGAGACTCTGTCTCAAAAAAAAAAGAAAAAGAGAAAAAGAAAAATTTGCTGGTGCATGCCTATAGTTCCCCTGCTACTCAGGAGGCTAAGGCAGAGGATCACTTCAGCCCAGGAGTTTGGGGTTGCTGTGAAACATGATGATGCCACTGTGCTCTAGCCCAGGCAACAGAATCAAGACCCTATTTCAATTCATCCGTCCATCCATCCATAACAGGTGCTATAAATGAGAGAAAGGAAGCACATGAAATTAATATTGGCTGTCTTTGAAAAGGAGAACAGTTAATTGAGGTGAAAAGAAGAATTTTTGATGCATATCCTTCTTCACCTTTCAAATTATTTTTAAATAACATGAAGGTATTAAACGTATTTTAAATGATCAAAAATATTTTTTAATTGGGAAAAGACAATTGATAACCAGAAAATAAATTTGAGGAAACTATCCAGAATCCAACACCAAGGCATAAGAGATGGAAAAAAATAAAAGAATAAGTCAAAAGATATGGCTGATAAAATGGGGAGAGCCAGGAATAGAAATGACAAAATAAGAGAATTAAGGAGAATGGGGGATTGACAATATTTGGAGACATTATGATAGAGAATTTCCAAAACTGAAGATATGAGAATCTTCAGACTGAAAAAGCACACCATATCTTAAGAGAGATAAATGAAACAAAATCCCTAGCTAAATATGTGATAAAATTGTCAAACCTAAACATTAAAGTGAAAAATCCACGAAGTACTTAGTACTTGGGAAAAAAGGACAGACTATCTACCAATTCCATTTCCAGGATGACAGGAAATAATGAAATTATATTTCCAAAGTGCTTAGAGAAAATAATTGTAATCTACACCCAGATAAATTGTCAATCAAGAATGAAAGCAAAATAAAAACACTTCAGTAAGAATTAGAACAGTTATCATTAACAGATCTTTGCTGAAAAAAACACTAATAACTTACTTCATTAAATAGGAAACAAGCCCCCAAATAAAGAGTAGGATGAAGAAAGTAATGAATAATTTTTTAAAACTAAGATGATAAAGCCAAAACCAAAAACTATTTTATACAATGCCAAATAATTTGGAGTGGCACAATGATGAAATTGCCTAACAACACATTTCTAAAAACATGTTTCTCTTTATTTAAGAGATGCATGACCAATCAGTGAAATCTGGTTTCTTGTACCCTCAATGAATCCCCAACAATAAATTTTTAAAAATAAAAAAAAAGAGAGAGAGAGAGATGCACGACTGGTCTGCCCCTGTGGATCAGTGAGTAGGGTGGAGGCCCCATATTCCAAGGGTGGCAGGTTCAAAAGTTGCCCCGGCCAAACTGCAACAATAAAAATAGCCAGGTGTTGTGGCGGGCGCCTATAGTCCCAGCTACTCAGGAGGCTGAGGCAGGAGAATCACCTAAGCCCAGGAGTTGGAGGTTGCTGTGAGCTATGAGGCCACAGCACTCCACCGAGGGCGATAAAGTGAGACGCTGTCTCAAAAAAAGAAGAGAGATGCATGACTGTATGTCACTTCTGCTAGGATACAGGCAGCTTGGGAAATTGATGTAAGTCCCCTTGGAAAAGCCTGACCAATACACCCCTAATACTAACTTACACTCCAGTAGCATACAGATGTGCTCATACCTTTTAATTAATATTCTTAATAAGGCTCAAATAAAATCTCCATAAATTGCTATCTTTAGTAATAAAAAATATAATTTTGATTGTTTTACTTATTTGTTTTAGCTCAACAATTAGGTTGGGAAAAATATATAGTTACACACCAACAAGAATAATAAATTAATTAAAAGAAAAACTAATTAGAAAATTTAAATTTATAGTTCCAATTACATTACTGTTAAGGTTAATTACTTGTTGAATAACAAGGATTCTTATCAAAATGTTAATTCCAGGGGTTTCGGACATATAATAAATAATTTTCAAGTGTCAAGGCACAATAGGATATTTCTCAAAATAGATGAAACTAATCCTAGTATATAGGTATACTCTAAACTTTTTGTGTAACTATTCTGTAATAGGGAATTAGAATTGATCATCTGGCTTTATCCTATATACTTGTTATTTAAGTTAAAATTATTATATAGCCCTGTTCAGAACCTTAATTTCTTCCCAGTTTCATTTATTTTACTGGTGTTTAACCCCACTGGTTTATCTAATCATTATTCCACCTACTTCACTAAAAAGATAACTAAGTGGCTTTAGCTATAGCAGGGAATTTTAATTAAGTAAGAGACCAATAAATCATTAGGTAGAATTAAACAGCTATAAAACAGGTAAATCTAAATAAAATATTTATTATAAATAAAAACAACTCTAAAAACAAATTGAAGTATTTGTTATCCCTATAATGTTCATATTGTATTTGATTGTATGTATAATTCCAGTGTAATATTCAAAGAAGTACAAAGGAAGACATTTAATTCTGCCATCCAAAACTGGATTTATGGGCAGGTGCCATGGCTCATGTCTGTATCCCAGCACTCTGGGAGGCCAAGGCCAGTGGATTACTGGATTACTTGAGCTCAGGAGTTCGAGACCAGCTCAAGATTGGCCTGAGCAAGAGCCAGACCTGGTCACTACTAAAAACAGAAAAACTAGCTGGGTGTTGTGGCAGATGCCTGTAGTCCGAGCTACTCAGGAGGCTGAGGCAAGAGGACTAATTACTCAAGGCCACGAGTTTCAGGCCACCATGAGCTATGATGCCATGGCACTATACCCAGGGCGACGAAGTGAGACTCTGTTTCAAGAAACAAAACACCAAAAAAACAAAACTGAATTGACTAACTAAAACAAGGGAATACCCTCCCTCTACTAAAAATAGAAAACCAGAGGCAAGAGGATCGCTTGAGCCCAAGAGTTGGAGGTTGCTATGAGTTGTGACGTCACGGCACTCTATCCAGGTTGACAGCTTGAGAGTCTGTCTCAAAAAAAAAAAGAAAGCCAAGAGTCTCACTTTGTCACTTGAGTAGAATGCTATAGCATCATAGCTCACAGCAACCTTGAACTCTTGGGCTTAAGCGATCCTCTTGGCTCAGTTTTTCTATTTTTAGTAGAGACAGGGTCTCCCTCTTGCTCAGGCTGGTCTCAAACTCCTGAGCTCAGGCAATCCACCCGCCTTGGCCTCCCAGAGTGCTAGGATTACAGGCATGAGCCACTGCACTTTAATCTTTAATATCAGCAGAGAAGTGCCAGTTGTTCCTGCTACCTGTCCCTAGAGCAAATTCCCTTGTTTTAGAGGGAGGGTTTGTTCTTGCTCAGGCTGGTCTCAAAGTCCTAAGTTGAGGCAAACCACCCACCCTGGCCACCCAGAGCGCGAGGATTGAGACTCTGTCTTACTAAAAAAAAATTTTTTTTTAAATCTGTATTTCCAATTCTTTAGTGACAAATGCTGAGCCACACAGACAAGACCTTCAAATAAGTAAAATGAAATCTAATTATTATAAAAATTAAGTTGATATGTAGATGCCACATATTTTGTCAGCTAATATAAACTTTCTTATATACTACATATAAAATTTGATATAAATGTTAAAATAATACATATAGAACTGTGATACAGGTACCACAAAAACTTACTAATAACTCTATTTTACATCTATAATGTCTTACAAAAATAATTCCTGTTTATATTAATGTCTTCCATTACATCCCACATTTCCTTCTACTAACCCTAATTAACATAGTTGATATAAAGAGACTAGGATTAAGTAATGAAGAGTAACATGTTTAACCTGAAGAGCCATTTGGGTGGATTACTGGAGGCTCCATCATCTGCTCTAGATACAAATACTTTTTATATCTCCTCAATCTCTCTTCCAGTCTTTCTCCTTCCTTCTGATTTCCTAAGTATTTAACTTTCTTAGTCTGTACTTTCTTCTACACCTCTCTTTTAAAACCTATACATTAACTAGTCATCAAATGTCATTATGCAGAACTAGCACACAGTCCTAAAAGAAGTTGTCCTCTATTAGAAAGACTATAACACCCTCATTCAAATAAACATTTATCGGCGGGGAGCAGTGGCTCATACCCATAATCCTAGCACTCTGGGAGGGTAAGGCAGGTGGACTGCCTAGCTCACATGTTCGAGACCAGCCTAAGCCAGAGAGTGGTCATCTCTAAAAATAGCCAGGTGTTTTGGTGCCTATAGTCCCAGATACTCAGGAGGCTGTGGCAAGAGAATTGCTTGAGCCCAAGAGTTTGAGGTTACTGTGAGCTATGATGTCACACAGCACTCTACCAAGGGCGACAAAGTGAGACTCTGTCTCAAAAATAAATAAAAATTAACATTTTTTTGACAGTTTACTATGTGTCATCACCTGTGCAAGTCTCTAGATAGAGAAAAGGAAAATAGTTTCTGCCCTAGAGACATTCAAAGGCTTAGGGAGCTGATTATAAAATAAATTAGAAAAAATAAAATTAGGTACAAAATGGTGGCATGGAGGACAAAGCATTTTTAAATACTAAGTTGTTATCATTTTCTCTTACCAAAGCAACCGATATACTGGTGATGAAAGGACGAGGGGCTATGCAGAAAGTCTGATAAAGAGGTAACAGCAGTATGTGAGGAGTTGGGGAACACTAAATGAAGGGTGGGAGGTGAGTGAAGTCTAATCATCTAAGGGTTGAAAGGCCACGCCTCAAAGAAACTAGGTCAGATCCAAACATGGATAAATCCCTTCACTCTTTTTCTTCTTTTCAAAAAGAAAATTTGTATCAATTGTTAAACATCCTGCACACTACAGTGAGTTCAGATGCTGAGGTCACTTCTAAGGTCTTTATTCTCTAAACATGAGCATGTCTCTAACAGAACCTTTTGTTTCGACAACTAGCTTAATCTAAAAAGGAGCCTAAAGAGGATGACTTTTCCTAAACAACCTTTTCTAAAACCTTAAGAGGTCAGCTATCAACATACTATACAGCAATAAGTCAAAGAGGCTAACTCAAAATATTTTCTCAAATACAAAGTCCAATATTTTTGAACCAGCTAAATCTCTGAAAAGCTGATCTGAAAAGCTGCTGATTTTCAAAATCCTTTTCTCAGAAATCATGTACAAACATACCAGGATATGGTCTGTTCTTGGGCTAAAATGAAACAAGAGATTAGCAGGAAAACTAATTTTTCTTCTTCTTAACTGAATTTCTTAAATGGAAGGTAAACTAATTCTTAGAGGCTTAAAAAAACCCAGAATACACATGTAGAGGACATAAACACTTCTGTCTATCTGGAAAGAAAACCACTGTATGCACTGTCTCTAGTTCTCCAGAGTTTAGATGAGGCAACCATTAACAAAAGTGCTCAAACTAATCCTGTACACACATAAAGTAAAAGATGAGATGGAGAGAACCAATTCCTTAAAAAGGCCCAGCTTCATGATTGCAATTGTTTTAGAAAAACAGCTATCTAAAGTATTTCAAACCAAAGCCTCAACAACATGACACAGGTTTTTTCTTTTTTTAAATTTTTATTTATTTATTTATTTATTTTAGAGACAGAGTCTAACTATATTGCCTTCAGTAGAATGCTATGGCCTCACAGCTCACAGCAACCTCCAACTCCTGGCCTTAAGCAATTCTCTTGCCTCAGCCTCCAAAGTAGCTGGGACTATGGGTGCCTGCTAGAACACCCAGCTATTTTTTGTTGCAGCTGGGCCGGGGCCAGGTTCGAACCAGCCACCCTCAGTATAAGGGGCCGGCGCCCTATCCACAGAGCCACAGGCATTGCCCAAGATATAGGTTATTGTAGCTCTGAATATTAAACAATGCAATAAAACTTATTATTATTACTTTTTTTGTGGCCCTCAGTAGAGTACTGCGGCATCATAGCTGACAGCAACCTCAAACTCTTGGGCTCAAGTGATTCTCTAGCCTCAGTCTCCCAAGTAGCTGGGATTACAGGAGCCCACCACAATGCCCAGCTATTTTCTTTCTCTTTTTTTTTTTTTTTAAAGAGACAGCATCTCTCTCTCTCTCTCTCTCTTGCTCAGGCTCCTCTGGAACTTCTGTGCTCAAGCAATCCACCTGCCTCAGCCTCCCAGAGTGTTAGGATTACAGGGATAAGCCACTATGTCCAGCCTAAACAGTGCAATAAAAATCATCTTCCTTTCCTAAATCTAAAAAGAGAGTTCATTTTCCAAAAGCATATTCTATGACAGGAATGAATGTCCATGCAGCATATGATCATGTCCAATTATGTTCACTTACTGCTACATTTAAATTCGACCAAACAAAATGACAGCTAGGGGAAAAAAAAAAAACAAGTTATTTAAACTTAAGGGATATCCTTTAATGTAAAGCATCCCCTCGAAACGTGCCCAGTTATTTGTAAAGTAATTCCCTCTTCCTTTTCCACATCCCACATATAACTTATGATATAAAAGTGAGAAGACATTATCTCACTTTATCCTAAGCTACTTGAACTAGAAATCTAAGAGTTCATGAAACTGACACAGAAATGTAAAGTTCTACACATTCGACCAAACATATTTGGTCATGCTCTAGTGATGTTTTTGGAAGGCAGATATGCTCACCACTAAACCAACCAACTCATTTAGTTATGTCTGTGGATTCAAAATGTTATGCTATGTTTTCAGCCTTATTTTATTTTACAAACACATCATAAAACCTAGCCAGGTTACAATTTCTCACCTTCACCTGCCCCTTTGCTTGCCCCAGCTTCTAAACCAGAAAGCTGATCATCTGTTTCACAGATGAAAAAAAACCTAACACACTTTTATCACTGCTTTGAGTATCAGCTTTCAACTTGTAGCTGCACAGTTTATAGTGTGCCTCACAATTACATTACATGGCCTGTTAACTTTGGAGAGATGCCAGTTTAAGCACAAGACACCTGTAGACATTTCTAATGTTTTTTAATGAGTATACAAGTAGCAGAACTTTGTTTTTAGAATTTGCAATTCACCTCTCCAATTAATTGCTCCAAACGAAACTTCGTCATCTTCATATACTAAGCAAAAGGTTTTTGGGTTTTTGTGGTCTTAAGAGTTACTTGATCAATCTAGATATAGTTTATTAAAGTATAAATTGAGACTAGATAAAAGGATTGACTTCAAAAATAAATCTTAAGACTTTTTTTTTCTTTTTTTGTTAATCAGGCTCGGACCAGGTTAAAACTCTCCCCCGCTGGGGTTGAGGGGCCAGCACGCTATGGAGCCCAGCTCTTAAGACCTTTTTTTGTCACCTAGAAAGAAAATTGTCTACGTTACCCCTGGGTCTCTAGTGTTCAGATATGGAAACTAGTAAAAAGGCTCAGATTAGGGTGGGTCCTGTGGCTCAGTGAGTAGGGTGCCAGCCCCATATACCAAGGGTGGCAGATTCGAACCCAGCCCTGGCCAAACTGCAACCAAAAAATAGGGCATGTGGTGGGCACCTGTAGTCCCAGCTACTCAGGAGGCTGAGGCAAGAGAACTGCCTAAGCCCAAGAGTTGGAGGTTGCTGTGAGCTGTGATACGACGACACTCTACCGAGGGCAACAAAGTGAGACTGTCTCTTAAAAAAAAAAAAATCCTCAGATTAATCCTATATACACATAAAATGAAAGATGAAAAGAGAGACACAATTCCTAAACCAACAGTAAATAAGCTAATTAAATTTCCTCACCTACCCAAAAAGAAAGTGTATAAATCAACCAGGTGTGGTGGCTCATGCCTGTATTTTGAGCTACTAGGGAAAGATCACTTGAGGCTAGAGGCTAGGAATTTTTTTTTTTTTGAGACAGAGCCTCAAGCTATCCACCTGGGTAGAGTGCCATGGCATCACAGCTCATAGCAACCTCCAACTCCTGGGCTCAAGCGAGTCTCCTGCCTCCGCCTCCCAAGTAGCTGGGACCACAGGGGCCCGCCACAACACCCGGCCATTTTTTGGTTGCAGCCATCGTTGTTTGGCGGGCCCGGGCTGGGGATTCGAACCCGCCACCTTAGGTGTATGTGGCTAGCACCTTAGCCGATAGAGCCACAGGCGCCAAGCTGAGGCTAGGAATTTGAGGCTGTAGTGAGCTATGCTAAGCTGTTTCCTAGGAGTAATTAAGCCTTCTGCCACCGCCACAGCTATTGCTACTGCTAAAACCACCACAGCCACCTTAGCTTTGTGGTTTGGCAAAGTACTGGCTGCCATCACCACAGGGTCCAGAGCTTCTACATCTAAAATTCCCTCCCTTCATGGGTCTAAAATTTGAAGACTGATTGTTGTAACTGCCAAAATCATTGTAGCTTCCACCACCTCCAAAATTGCTTCCATCATTACCAGATCCACTGTAGCCATCCCCACTGACACCATATCCACCACCACCACAGCTGCCACCAAAGCCACCTCGACCACTGAGGTTTATACTCCATGACCAAGTCTGTCATTTCCACCAAACCACCTCCACAACCCCCACCACAGATCCCAGAACCACTTGGACCTCTGTGGCTAGATGAAGCACTGGCCATCTCTTCCTTTGACAGGGCTTTCCTCACCTCAGTTGTACCATTCAAGTATGGTGTTTCTGAACGACAGTCTGATCCAGAGAATCACAGTCACCAGACATTAACAAAAGCAAAGCACCTCTTCTTGCCTCTGCCTCCATCAGTCACGTTTCAATCACTTTAATCTTCCCATATTGTCCAAAATAGTCTCTTTAGTCTGCCGCTCAGTATCTTCAATGCCACCAACGAAGATTGTTTTCAGTTAAATGGGCACCAGTTCTTTGAGAACCTTCTCTGAAAATAGCTCCCTTTGGTTCCACACTCTTCATCCACCTCGTGTGGCCCTGCATCAATGGCTGTGTCCACCTCCTCCGCAGCAGTGTATGTGACAAACCCACAGCCCCTGGAGCACTTGGTGTTGGGATCTCCCATTACCACACATTCTGTGAGCGTCCCCATTGCTCAAAATGGCTCCTCAGACTCTCTTTGGTCGTTCCAAAGCTCAACCCTCCAATGAATCGCTTCCGCAGCTGTTTGGGCTCTTTCTTTAGGAGACTTTGACTTAGACACGATGGCAGTGGGAAGACAGAATTTCAACCATGCTTCCTCAGCAGCGTCCACAAGCAGAAAGGGTAAGCCTCGGCCTCCCAGAGTACTAGGATTACAGACATGAGCTACCATATCCAGTCTTAATTTCCAATGTTTAAAAAATGTTAAATCCATATTTAAGCAAAAGAAATTTCTTAAGCAGAGCTTATTTGGAATTTAACATGATTCTGTGTCTTGAAAGATTTTAAGTACCACGTGTATACTTGAAAAAATAACAATCATTTACTTTTATCATTTTACATTTTTATTTGAATGCCTATTGTGTGAAGGGCTAAAAAAGAAAACTGCAATTATGTAGTTTCCAGATTAATGGTTAGCTGAGCAAACGGTTTTATTCACATCACCCCCTACTGGTAACTCAAGAGAAAAACTTTCTTTTTTCTTTCAAGACAGAATCTCAAGCCTGTTGCCCTGGGTAGAATGTTATGGCATCACAGGTCACAGCAACCTCCAACTCCTGGGCTCAAGAGAGTCTCCTGCCTCCACCTCCCAAGTAGCTGGGACTACAGGTGCCCGCCACAATGCCCGGCTATTTTTTGGTTCCAGCCATCGTTGTTGTTTGGCAGGCCCAGGCTGGATTCGAACCTGCTAGCTCAGGTGTATGTGGCTGGTGCCTTAGCCACTTGAGCCACAGGCGCCAAGCCAAGAGGAAAACTTTCTAATGTTACAGGAAGTTGTATTCTTAAGTGTGGACTCTCACTATTTGCATACAAACTCTCTCGAAAACTTGTTAAAAATACAACTTTCCTGCTCTACACAATATCTACAGATACTCTGATTTCACTTAGCCTAGGGTAAGACCTTAAACTTTACGTTTTTAAAAAGTTCCCTCCAAAACCAGTTGAGAAACATTGGTTTGGTTAGTAACACCAACACCTTACTTTCAAAACAAAATAACTCTACAAAATGCTCTGGGGAGGTATTATAATGCCTGTTTTGTAAATGATGACTAAGCCTCAAGATGGCATCAATAATCTACTTTATGTCACATGCTAAAACACAGCAGAGCCACCAATGTGGCTTATTTCTGGGGTTATGTGTCCTTAAGAGAAAAGAATAAGAAAACTTTTCACCCTTAAAATTTCAGATACAGTTCATGTAAGCAATACAAGATATAACTTCTCAACCCTGACTCCACACATATCACCTGGGGAAGCTGTACAGATGCCAGTGCCCAGGTGCAACTACTGGTTTGTTTTTTTTTTTTTAAACTCCCAGGTAATTATACTGTAAACCCCACCAGTGCTCAGAACTAGTTAGGTCAGTGATGCTCAGCCTTTACTTTGCACAGAATCACAGAGGACTACCACTGCTGGGTCTCACATCCAGAGTTTCTGAGTGAATAAATCTAAAAGGGCCAGAGACTCTGTACTTTATGCTTTGAGAATCACTAGATGAGCATATTGGCTAGTAGTTCCCAACCTTGTCTACTATTAGAATCACCTAGATAAACTTTCAAACTCTTGATAGCCAGGCACACCCCACACCAACCACATCACAATCTCTAGGGTGAGGCTCTAGGCATCAATTTTTTTTAAAGCTCCTAAAAAGGTTTCTCTATAGCAGAGAAATCCTACCTTGTTTAGTATGCAAATATTCCCAAAGCTTTTTGAACCAGGAACACTTCTGTCAAGTCATAATTAAAGGCTCTGAGTGTGTGAAATCCAGCCCTACGGATAAAGTGGAAACTGCTCTGTATGCCCTGAGACACTCTCCTCCAACCTCTATCCAGCCTCATTTTTTGCCAAATCCTTCCTCCCTCCATCGCATATATATCCCTATTAGAATACTAATAGTTTTTATTGTAATGATCTCTTTTAAAGTGACTGCATTATTTCTACAAGTTGTTTGGAGTCAGAGGTACATCTTATTTATCTTTGGTTCCCCAGTGGCTACTATGATACAAGCATAGCTGGTGCTCAACTAACATCTGTTGAATGAATACAGATTTATATCCTTACTTTCTGAAGAGAAGTTATTGTATAGAATGACTCTTATGCAATCTAGTGTGAGCAACAGTTTTTACATAGCTAAAATCAGAACCGAGTATTTCACTCTCTTAGAGCTACTCTTATTAAGTTACATAAAGGGACTATTTGCACTTAGAAGTTAACATTTAAGTTGTCTGAGGATCTGCCATATTCTTAATTCATTAATAATTTAAAGATGGCAAAGCCTTTGAAAATTTTTTATTTAAGAATCATTTAGGGGCGGCGCCTGTGGCCCAGTGGGTAGGGCGCCAGCCCCATACACTGAGGGTAGCAGGTTTAAACCTGGCCCCAGCCAAACTGCAACAAAAAAATAGCCAGGCGTTGTGGCGGGTGCCTGTAGTCCCAGCTACTCCAGAGGCTAAGGCAAGAGAATCACCTAAGCCCAGGGGTTGGAGGTTGCTGTGAGCTGTGACGCCACAGCACTCCACCGAGGGCAACAAAGTGAGACTGTGTCTCTAAAAAAGAAAAAAAATCATTTAGCCTAGCTGTGATCTAAAAAGAGGTAAAAAATGCCTTTTAAATTAACAATGAAATGAAGTTTTTAAAAAACCATTCAGAGAAAAGTAAAAATGGATTTTCTTGAAAGTCCATGTTTCTCAAACTTGGACATAGCAAAAATCAATGCAGTTTTGTTTTTGTTTTTTAATTTGTTAGAAAATTGTTTATCTAATTCATGTCAAGCAATTTTAGAATACTTTTCTTTAAAACCACAAAAGAAAGCATTGATTTCATGACATAAAGTGCTGTGGTCCACTCTACAGCTTCCTGGCACCATGTTTTCCACATGCATCACGAATATTTAAATAATCACACATAAATCTCAAAGCATCATACTACTATGCTGCTTCTCAAACTTATTTTGGTTTGTAATTCTGTGAAAATGTATCGGATGAAATAAATTATGTAAGAAAGTATTCATGCATATTCATTTTAAAAGGTCAGTAAAAATTACCTTCCCGTCTATTTATTCATTAAGTAACTATTAAGTACCCATTATGTGCCAGGTACTGCTCTAGGAACTATAGTTGCACAATAAAGAAAATAAAAGTTCTTCATGAAGATTACAATCTGGAATCATTTTTGTAGAAAGGGAAAAAGGTAGAGACATTCTTGTGGTCTAAATTAGAAATAGTAGTTCTTTGCAGGGGAAGGAAAAAGTAGGATCTGAAGTTATTAATTTATAAAACTGGCTAGAAGACTCCCAGTAACTCTGAAAAAGCTGAAAAGCCTAAAAGAGAGAAAGAACAAATAAATGAAACTTTAAAATTGTATTTACCTCTGAATTCCTTCCAGGACATCCTTCACAGCTGCCATTAACTTTTGAAGATAAATAAAAGCTTCTTCAAATGATGCTATTTTTGAAGTAGTCAGAGATGAATTTGAGCCCAATCTTTCAAACACATCCATGCTAAAATAGTGAAAAAGAAAAGATACTCATAGGTACACATGCATATTTAACGTAATTCAAGTATTTCCATTGCCAATGTAGAAAGTAAACTAATATTTATTACAAATCATCACTCATCTAAATTAGAAATAAAAAAGAGTGGCACATGGTATGTGAAAGTCTGGACTAACATTCATGCAAAGGCTCTAGGTCAGACACTATACAGGTCTAATTTAAGTATTTCTGAAAAAGCTACATGAACAATGTTCCATTCTATGAGACTGTAGGAGAGGGAGGGGAAATAATACCATCAATCTACATTCAGGTCAGTATTCCAGAAGCATGAACAAAAAAAAAAATTAGATACCAGATTAAGAATCTGTTGAAACTGGAAGTTTATCCTAGTAATTCTACTTTTAGGAATCTATTATAAATTAATAATCAGTTATTCACAATTGGGCAACACTTAGTAATACCCCAAACATCCAATAATATATAAAGTGTTAATAGTAAATAAGCCACTAGGCTCAGTGCCTGTGGCTCAAGTGGCTAAGGTGCCAGCCACATACACCTAAGGTGGCGGGCTCGAATCCAGCCCAGGACCACCAAACAATGATGGGTGCAACCAAAAAAAAAAATAGCCGGGCGTTGTGGTGGGCGCCTGTGGTCCCAGCTACTTGGGAGGCTGAGGCAGGAGACTCGCTTGAGCCCAGGAGTTGGAGGTTGCTATGAGCTGTGAAGCCACAGCATTCTACCCAGGGGGTCAGCTTGAGGCTCTGTCTCAAAAAAAAAAAAAAAAAAAGAATTCAATTACTTAAATGTAGGTATTCACATGCCTTTCTTCTTTAGTGTAACTTTGCTAGTCCACGTATATAATTTCAGGAATCTACTTCATCTATGTGTTTTCATTTATTAGCATAAATTTGTTTATAACATTCCCCTGTTACCATTTTACAACCTGTATAATCTATAGCAAT
>CAUYQV010116250.1:0-34078 GCA_963574575.1 Galagoides demidoff
ACAGGCGCCCGCCACAACACCCGGCCATTTTTTGGTTGCAGCCATCATTGTTGTTTGGCGGGCCCGGGCTGGGGATTCGAACCCGCCACCTTAGGTGTACGTGGCTGGCACCTTAGCCGATTGAGCCACAGGCGCCGAGCCATTTCATGTAATTATTGAATAAATTTTGTATTGCTAGATATCTATTGCTTTTGCACCATTATAAGGTAAAAATTAATTGTGAGTTATCACATATTAAATCAAGGACTGTTAGTATGTTTTATAACCTGTGTTTTATTCATTACTTAGCCACCTGTCTTCTATATTTTAAAGTCAGTTCATTTTGGGTTTTTTTTTTATGATTTTCTGAATCAACTTTATATGTCTGCACTTTTAGACTTTTTATGATTTTTTTCCCCATCATAGATCCACTTTTGCCCTCAATGAACTTCTGGGTGGCTCTATTATTTCATATATTCAGAATTATGTTACTAAGATATATAACTAAAATTGGAATTACATATGTAAATACTACATAAGATTCTTGATATGCTTTATATATCAAATTATTCCACATCACGGATTAAGTGCACCCATTATATGCAAATATTTTTTTGTATAGTATTTTGTTTTTATTTGTGAATCTAATGGGAGAAAACAATATCATTGATTTTTTTATATTTGTGGGCTTTTTCAAGGGCATTGGTAGCCCCATTGTATAATTGAATGTACAAAAAATGATCAACTTTTTTGAATAGTAAATTCTATTCCAATAGTAAAGACATTTATAGAAGATATAGGTGCATTTTAGGTATTTAGTGGAAGATGGGCCTTGAACTTGGTACCGTGCTGTACCTACTGGTCTTCCTAGCCTATCTTTGCAAATCAATTCATGTTTTCTATTAGAAAGATAGGGTGTCTTAGGTTCTAGGGTGGGTGGATGCCAAGAATTATCATTGTGCATGTACTAGAAGATCATTTGTCAGATAAAGAAAGCTTTTCTTGCAAGCCCTTCAATGCCTACATGTGTGCTGTGTAGGCAAGAGAAGTTGCAAGAAAAATCTATGCAGCACCAAATAGTATACTACACTCAGAAAATGCTTATTTTGCCTTATTAACAAAGATAAATCTATGAAAAAAATCATTTGGCTGATTTAGTTGGTTGGGGAATTCATTTGTTCCCAAAGAAGTTACATTAGGATTTCATCCAGTTCTTAATGTATCCAGATGCAAGAAATTTAATTTATGTTTTAAGTGTAGTAAATGTTATAGATTAAGGACTGAGTGCTTGCCAAATTTTAAGCTCAGCTGTTTTATTTTTGCTTAAGATACAAAATAATGTCTTGAACTACATAAAACGAAGTTATTTACTTCCTAATTTTTGTATATGCTGATTTGTATCAAATTTTTAAGAGAGCTTGCCAGGCTGAGAGCCCTATATTCTAAGATGTAGCCTGAAGGGTTTGTTTAAAAAAAAAAAAAATTCTATGCTATTGAAGACTACCATGTGCATCTAAATTTGCTTTATATAATATCTTGATTAAATTCTTGTGCTTTTAATTTCCTGACAATTTTTTGTTATACAAATAATGCATCTCTTCAAATAAAGCAAATCCAGTATGAACATTTCTCACAGAATAAATTGCTTATATCATGCCTGTCACCTGTCATCTTTTTTCCTTGATTTTACTTATTGTTTAAATGTCTTTATGGAAATAAAGTGTTCCAGGCCTGAAGTTTCAATGATTATTTGACTGGCCCTTTTCCAGGTAGTCTGAGGCTAAATTGGACAAGAACGAAATTTTTAAATATTCCCTGATTCATTAGGATGAGATATGAAATCTCTTTACTGACATTTAAGAAATATAGAGAGCTTTCTTATTCAAAGCTCCTCAAACTCATGAGAAACAAATGGAGGCAAAGAAATCAGAAAATAGGCATTAAAAAAGAACAACTCACTGAGGTTGTCTCTTCACCTAGAAGGTGAAGATAGGAGACAATGGTGAGAATAACCACAGAAAATGAAAAGCAAAGATACTGACCAAAGGAGTCTGGCTCAGAAAACCAGATAATGCCAGAGGTTGATGTTACCTTATTGCACATAAAATTTTACAAAGGCGTGACTATATTTTCAGTGAAGTAAGAGATCCCTTCTCTATTGTCTTTTTGAGGTCTATGTTACTGAAACATCTCTGATGTTTTAGAATGAACCTTACTGAAGTATGATCTTACAAAAGAACATGAAAGTCATTCCAGCAGGAGCTCCACTGTAGGGGATTCACTGCAACTACGTGCTGTATTTTATTTTTCAGTTTTGACATTTTGAAAATGGAATAGGATTCTACATATAGTTCTGTTTCAGGCTGTGATGTCAGAGGTGTCTCTGCTCCAACTTGTTCTCCCCTCATTCTTTTTCTGTGAACATCAAGCCATGTGTTTCTCCTCGATATAAAAGAGAAAGTAAAAACACGTAATGTCTTTTACGCGGCTGGGCTCGAGAGGAGCATATTAGTGCTTCCATCCCCTTGCTCTGGGCCTAAGAATTCACATGGTGTGAGAGAACACAGTTCTGTGCTGAATTGTGTGCTCTGTCTTCCCCAGGCCT
This sequence comes from Galagoides demidoff, assembly GCA_963574575.1. Taxonomy (NCBI): domain Eukaryota; kingdom Metazoa; phylum Chordata; class Mammalia; order Primates; family Galagidae; genus Galagoides; species Galagoides demidoff. The sequence goes on from CAUYQV010116250.1 coordinate 2,585, forward strand.
GTCCAAGTGGTAACCTCAGGTAACTGTGAGTATGACCTTCTTTGGAGATAGAGTTTCTGCAGTTGATCAGAGCAAAATGAGGTCATTAGAAAATGTTCTTATCCATAATGACAATATCCTTAGAAAAGGATAAATGCATACACTGAGGCAAAGAGGTCCACACAGAGGGAAGACAAGGGGAAGATACAGGGAGAACACCAACTGTAAGTTAAGAAACTCCTGAAGTTACCAGGAAGTAGGAGAGAGCAAGGAATTCTCATTCAAAGAGCTCAGAAGTAACCAACCCTGCCAAATCTTGATTTCAGACCTGTAGCATCCAGAACTGTGAGAAAATAAATGTCTATTATTTAAATCACTGGGTTTGTGGTTCTTTGTTATGGGAGCCCCAGGAAACTAATACACATGGCTAAGCACAAAGCCCAGGGCCAAGGAAATACACTCCTGTTTTGAAGAACCATGGAAAAAAGTACAGAAGCATAAAGGCATGAAGTTTTAGGGCCAATAATCTAATCTGTTACACCACAAAATTATATTTTAACTTGTCACCTGATGTTCTACTGATCTCACACTAAAATTATTCAATCCTAACAAATAGCAGCATCCTAACCTAAACGTTTCTTATGTTTTATTCAGTTTCACAAATAATAATGTTTAAAATATGGTAAGCTATCTCTCTAAAGTATTGAAACTATTGCCTTCCATTATACTTACATTTACTTAGGGGCAAAATTAAAAAAAAAAAAACAGAGAGAGAAAAGTGAATCAATCAAACAAGCAAGAGCTTTTTTGTTTCACTTAAAAATGGAGCTAGGCTTATTCAGAAAATTACAAAGGCAATTCCAAACATAGTTTTCTAAATGAATAGTGTGTACACTCGGCAAACTTAGCCAGTGATTTCAATAAAAGTAGAACACCTATTAAAAATCTGCTATAAACCGTAGCTTGTGATGGCTGTGGCAGAAATTTCTTTAGAAAATTTCTTTCCAGTGACTTTTTCCATTTAGTTACTCTGTCAGTATTCACTGCATTTTCTTTGGATACAGACTGTATAATGTGTGTGGAAACTTAGAGGAAAGAAAATGCACGCTTCACACTCTATGCATTTGTCTTAACAACTGAAGGAACAATTTTATTTTCTAGTTGCGCAAAATTTACATCTATTTTTCCCATTTATCACTCATCTCAGTAAATTTATTTTCTTAAGATTCATAGATAACCATATGTAACCTTCGTAGCTTATTTTTTTCTTATCTTTGAGACAGAGCTAATAACAGTATTGACCTCATAAGTATGTTGTACATGGATTATATGCATGTGAATCATATCAAACTTCACCTAGCACATAGTGTGCACTCAAATTTTAGTAATTATTAGAATCTCATTTTGTGTCAATATGGAATATATGCCCAAGTATGATGGTAAAAATAAAGTTACTAAGGTTCATTTATTTTATATTAATTTCAATTTTTTAATATTTTCAAATGTACTACCAAATTTTCTGATGTGTGAAACTATGCCACAAACAAAAAACTATTTAAACCTACTAATTTAGAACAGAATAACATAATTTATCTTCTTGAGTAAAAGCCATATACTTAAATTTGTATTCAATAAATGGCAGATACTCTTTAATCCCTAGTGGCTGTGGAACATTTACAAATTTTTATTACTTTGCGAGCCACAAGATATTTCAAAAGTAGAGATTGTGGAGGTACACTGTATGGCCACCTAACTATAAAACTAGAAATTTCTAACATTTTAAATTTAAAAACTTATATCATACACGTTTTAATCTTTAGTTACAAAGTAAATAAAATTTATAATTTCACCTATTTAGAAAATAATAACATAAGCACCATATTTTATTTTATGGTGCATAACCAGTACTGTACTTGGGAGAAAATGCAGTGTGCTTGGAATAGTCACACATTTATACAAGTAAAAGGAAAATAATAAACTTCATGCTTCACTCAAGCTACCAGAGAGAATTAATGCCAAAGAAGACACAAAAGCAACAAGTAGGAAGTGATATTCTATCAGAAAAGCATCATATGGGGAAACAAGGAAACTTAAATGCTTAAGAATTTGAAGTGACTGATAACACCCACATATACCTACCAAGTGCAATGAAGACAAGAAGGAGACTGCAAAAAGAATACTGGAAATAGGAAGACTTTTTGTTTTTAAAGAAAAGCACTTGAAAAGGTGGAGGTAAACATAGATTATGGGAAGATTTTTAAAGTATTAGAATACTCACCTTCTAGCCTACATGCCAATATATTTAAAAATCTATTTAAGAAATTTTTTTGCATATAATATAAAAATCTATAAAATATTTTTATGAATTAAAATACCCTAATAGACTCATAAATGCAGAAGACCTTGAAAATTTCATCAAAGAACTCTATTAATAATGTCATTTTTCTTTCAAAATAAAGAACCAAATAACTTGTATTGTATTTTAAATATTCCAAAGCATAGAGAAATATATTTTTTCTTAAATTCATGTTTTATATTAGCATCACTTCTTAGAAAAAATTAGACACAATATTATAAAGTTAGTCATAGCCAATGACAAAAATAAAGATGCAAAAAAAAAAAAAACCCAGGAAAACATTAATCTAGGACTCTATTAAAAAATGTCATTATAAATGGAGGTTATAATAATAAACGGTTTAATAATTGGGAGTCTTTCAAATTTATTCATTATGTTAAAAATTAATTGATAAAAATAAGAAAAAATAAGAATAATTATCTCTAAAAATATGAAAAAAGTTAACTCTCTAAAAATTAGATAATTTCTAATTTTCTAATTAGAAAATAATTCTAAAATAATTATCTCTAAAATAATTAGAGATAATTTTATCTTTAACATTATAATATGATAATTATAAATATAATTATTTTTAGAAAATCTCCCAAAAAGGAGTCTGGGACCAGACATCTTCACATCAGAATTCTACCAAACCTTTGAAGAGGAACTAGTACCTATATTACATAACCTTTTCCAAAGCACAGAAAAAGAGGGAACACTTCCCAACACATTCTATGAAGCAAATATCATCCTGATCCTCAAACCAGAAAAAGACCAAACAAGAAAAGAAATTTATAGACCAATATCTCTAATGAATAGTGATGTAAACATATTCTATAAGATCCTAGCAAACAGAAACCAGCAACATACCAAACAAATTATACAACATGACAAATTGGGCTTTATCCCAGGGTCTCAAGGCTGGTTCAATATACATAAATCTATCTATCTATCTATCTATCACATCATATTAACAAAATAAAAACAAAGACCATACGATTCTTTCAATTGATGCAGAAAAAGGTACAGACAATATCCAGCATCCTTTCATGAACAGAATACTTAAGAAAATTGGTATAGAAGGGACACTTCTTACTGATAGAGGCCATCTACAGTAAACCCATACCCAATATTACATTGAATAGAGTAAAACTGACAACAATTCCATTTGGATCAGGAACCAGGCAAGGCTGTCCGTTGTCTCCACTGCTTTTTAACATTGTAATGGAAGTCTTACCCATCAAAATCAGGCAAGAAAAGGCAATCAAGGGTATCCAAATAGGAACAGAGTAGATCAAAATTTCATTCTTCCCCTGGAAAACCCAAGGGATTGAATTACAGAACTCTTAGAAGTTATCAAGGAATACAGCAGCATCTCAGGTTACAAAATCAATACTCTCAAATCTGTAGCCTTTATGTATACCAATAATAAAAAACAGTCAAAGACTGTATTCCTTTTATAGTAGTGCCAAAGAAGATAAAATATTTGGCAGCTTATCTAACAAAGGATGCAAAAGATCTCTATAAAGAGAACTATGAAACTTTGAGAAAAGAAATAGCTGAAGATGTTAACAAATGGAAAAACATACCATGCTCATGAATGGGAAGAATCAACATTGTTAAAATGTGCATACTACCCAAAGCAATATACAATTTTAATGCAATCCCTATTAAAGCACCACTGTCATACTTTAAAGACATGGAAAAAATAATACTTTGTTTTATATGGAATCAGAAAAAACCTCCATTAGCCAAGACATTACTCAGAAATACAAACAAATCAGGAGAAATCATGCTACTAGACCTCAGACTATACTATAAATGAATAGGGATTAAAACAGCATGGTTATGGCACAAAAACAGAAAGATCAATGTATGGAACAGGATAGAGAACCAAGAGATGAACCCAACTACTTACTATCATTTGACCTTCAACAAGCCAATCAAAAACATTCAGTAGGGAAAAGACTCCCTATTCAACAAATGGTGCTAGGTGAACTAGCTGGTGACCTATAGAAGACTGAAACTGGACCCACACTTTTCACCATTAACAAAGATAGACTCTCACTGGATAAAAGATTTAAACTTAAGACATGAAATTATAAAAATACTAAAAAAAAGTGCAGGGAAAACACTTGAAGAAATTAGCCTGGGAGAATATTTTAAGAGGAGAACCCCCTGGCAATTGAAGCAACACCAAAAAATACATTACTGGTATCTGATCAAACTAAAAAGCTTCTGCACAGCCAAGAACATGGTACATAAAGCAAGCAGGCACCCTCAGAATGGAAGAAGATATTTGTAGGTTATGTCTCTGGCAAAGGTTTAAAAACCAGAATCCACAGAGAACTCAAATGTATTAGCAAGAAAAGAACAAGTGATCCCATCTCAGGTTGGGCAAGGAACTTGAATAGAAACTTCTCTGAAGAAGACAGGCGCATGGCCGACAGACAGATGCAAAACTGCTCATCATCCTTAATCATCAGAGAAATGCAAATCAAAACCACTTTGAGATATCATCTAATGCCAGGAAGATTTGCCCACATCACAAAATCCCAAAACCAGAGATGGTGGTGTGGATGTAGAGAAAAAGGGAATACTTCTGCACTGCTGGTGGGAATGGAAACTAATATATTCCTTTTGGAAAGATGTTTGGAGATCACTTAAGGATCTAAAAATAGACTCGCCATTTGATCTAGTAATTCCTGTACTAGGAATATATTCAGAAGACAAAAAATCACTTTATAATAAAAATATTTGCACCAGAATGTTTGTTGCAGCCCAATTCATATTGCTACATCATGGAAGAAGCCCAAGTGCCCATCGACCCATGAATGGATTAATAAATTGTGGTATAGGTACACCATGGAATATTATGCAGCCTTAAGAAACATGGAGACTTTACCTCTTTTGTGTTTACATGGATGGAGCTGAACATATTCTTCTTAGCAAAGTATCTCAAGAATGGAAGAAAAATTATCTGATGTACTCAGCCCTACTATGAAACCAATTTATAAGCACCCTCACTTCCATATGAAAGCTATAACCCAACTACAGCCCAAGATGAAGGGGAAAGACAAGAGGGAGGGGAAGGGAGGGGGGAAGGGAGGATGCAAGGAGGGAGGACAATGGGTAGGAACACACCTATGGTGCATTTTACAAGGGTAAATGTTAAATCTACTAGGTGTAGAATATAAATGTCTTAACACAATAACTAAGAAAATGTGGTGAAGGCTATGTTAAACAGATTGATGAAAGGATTTCAAATTGTATATAAAACCACCACATGTGCCCCATAATTGCATTAATGTACACAGCTATGATTTAATAAAAAAAATAAAATTAGAAGGCAAAATTCAAGATGGCTTTGGCAGACTACCTATACATCTGAGACACATGGGAAGATAGATAAATTATAAAAAGACATTGCTTGGGGGAGCTTCCAAGGAAACTAAGATTTGAGGAATTCAGAGCCCAGTGAAAAAAGAAGCACACTAATTAATTCTTATGTCTGCCCTCCTTTCTCCTAAAAACAATTTCTGGTCAATAAGTGGTATAAGCCTAAGACTTGAGAAGGTAGGCAGGAAGAAGTTGAGCAGAGTTTTCTAGGGCCACAAAGACACAAAAATTGGAAAATTGGAGTGCAGGGACACCTAAACAGAAGGGTCCCAGTGGACACATCCCAGGTTTTCAAGTGGGACACCTAAAAGACTGTACCTGGGAATAAGAGTAAACTGGAAATATATGTATATATGTATGTATGCATATATACTAATAAAAACTGGAACCTAGCCTTAAACAATCTATGGCAATTTATTCCTACACTGAGTTTCAGAAACAAAGAAAATTCTCTCTAAAGGAAGAAACATAATCCAGAGCCTACATAATTTTTATATATAGTGCTTCCCATTAAATCAAAATTAGAACTAGAATAAGAAAAAATTTGGAAGTAGAAAAAATACTAAGTGACAGTAAAGACAAACAGATGATAGATTATCATTCATAGATTGTAAAATAAATATGATTAATATATCTAATGAAGAATATAACCATATAAAAGATTTTACTATATATTTAGAATCCATAAAATTATAGGATCTACAACTACAAATTTTAGAACCAAAAAGAAATAATCAGCTTTAGGCATACAATAAATGGGTGTAAGAATAGATCAGACACACTTGAAGAGATGCATGTTCTCAAAAAAAAAAAGACTAGGAGAGGGCAGTGCCTGTGGCTCAAAAGGGTAGGATGCCAGCCCCATATGCTGGAGGTGGCAGGTTCAAACCCAGCCCCAGCCAAAAAAAAAAAAAAAGACTAGTGGAAAATATGCAGGATCACAGAAAAAAATCATGAAAGACACAGAATAGAGTATAATTATATTCTTTCTAGAGTTAGCAAAAAAATTAAATTACTTGTAACAGGAGTCACAGAGATGGAGTATTAAGAGAACAGAATAGTTTAGATGCTTACTGATGGTGAATTTTCCATTATAAATGATAGACATCATAGTACAAATTTAAAGGCACTAACATTGAGGAAAACAAGTACTATGAAGATAATCAAATGTTACACACATTATGGTAAAATTACTCAAAGTCAAAAACAAAAAGAAAATTTTTTAAATCAGGCAGAGGAAAAAAAGACACAATTTTCTCCAAAGGATCCACGGATTTACAAAAGCTTTCTTTAACAGAAATGAGAGAAACTAGATTAAAAAAATAAAAGATAAGAAATAAAACTCTCATTTCTAAAAAGTACAGTCTGCAAAATTACTAAAAAGTGTGCCATGGAAAGAAGTAGTTTGATTTTAGATATCCATGAAAGGATGGGAAAGCAGAAAGGATTGAAAAGCAATTGACATTGGAAATAAATTATCACATCAAGATGGCGTTAGTAAGGATGTTAGGTGAGTTTAAAGAGCATGCATGTTTCATTAATAAGTAGAAAGATTAATTGTAGGTTGCAAAATATTTGACAAAGATTCCATTAAGGAAGTATATGAGGTTCATAAACAGTTTTTTAAATCTACATAAGAAGTAGGGGAAATATAGAGAGAGATAATTTATAAAAGAGGAGAGAAAATTAGTTAAAATAGGAAAACATGAAGATGCTATCACATATTGCAGCAAGATGGTCTCGTCTGCTGGTAGGAATGGAAATAGATACAACATTTTTAGAACAATTTGATAATATCTAAAAACTTATGAACATGTGATAAGGAGACATTTATACTAATGTATGCGGCAACAGTTTTTTAAAATATCAAAAATAAATATACAAAACAAGTTTTATCTGTAGGAGACTGGACAAATAAATAATGGTATATTTATAGAATAACATATTATACATCAGAAGGTGAGAGGAGGTAAATTATTTATTTACCTTTAAATAATATAATGGATAATTATATCTCCAAATTGTTTTTAAGCAAAAATATGTTTGTTGCTAAAGGTTATATAGTTTACAAGTTAATTAATGTAAAAACTGAAAACATGCATGACACTTTCATATATTATAGATAAATAAGTACGTATCTAAAGATTTAAGAATATGTTAGAGTAGTTTTAATTCTGGTGGAAAGGGAGGGAATTGAGATAAGGAAAAAATACACCTTTGGTGACTCAACTGAAATTATAATGTTCTATTCCCTTATAGACCTGAAGGAAATATAATCTTTATATTTAATTAAGGTGAATGATGAGTAGAAGAAGCTTTCATTATTGGTTTATATTCTTGTCTCATATTTTTATAATGATTTGATAATACAATATTTTGGGGGAAAACTTATAATGGCAGCAAATTCTGAAACTAGAAAATCAGAGGACAAAATAACTGTCCAGGTGCAAGATGATTATGGCATGGACTATGTCATTAGTTACCAACTGCCAAGTGGTTGGGTTGTGATACATTTTAAAGTTACAGCTGATATAATTTTCTTATTTACTAAGAAATCATAAACACTTTGTAAGTTTGTGGCTTGGGCAATACATTTCATGGTAGAATGCTATGGGAGAAATAGATTGGGGAAGAAATTAAACTAAGGGTTAGGTTTTCAACATTAAGTTTATAGGGTTATGAGATTTCCAACAGGCTATGTCATGCAGACAATTGGATATATAAGACAAAGATCGAAAGAGAAGTCAGGTATGGAAATATAAATTGTATAATTCAAATTGAGGAGCATAAAAGTGATATTTAATGGAACAAGATCACTTATGGAAAGAGTGACAATGAAGAAAAAAGTACAGTTAAATACCATTTCTTGGAGCTCTTTATATTTAACCATGCCTGAAAACGATATGAAAGAAGTGGAGCCAACTTCATCAGACATATGAAATGTCTAATTTTGAATCAAAAGCTTAGTTTATTGCATATCAAACAAGAAGTACAATTAGTCAAAGTATGCACCTAAAGTATGCACACAATTTTGCCATCTCAACTTGTGTATGCCATTAGCAAAGAAGCCTAGAGAGCAAGTGGCGATAAAATCACAAAATACGTTTTTCACAGCTTCTTAAGAATTGAATATTTTTCCTTGCAAAAAGTGCTTCAAAGCAGGGACATCGTGGTAGTCAGTTGCTACAATTTCTGGTGTATACAGGGGATGAGAGAGAATTTCCAAGTCTAGCTCCTGTGATTTGATCAGGATTGTTTGTGTGAAAATATTGTCTTGGAAGAAAGTTGGTGTGTCTCTATTATTATTTACCAATTTGTTTGCTTAATCACAAGCATTTTCATCAGGTCATCCATTTGGTTGTGGGAGATACCTGCTATAGTCAAATGGCCAGTTTTCAAGAAGTTGTAACGGATAAAGCCAGCACTGGACCACCAAACAGGCAAGATTAGCTTTGTTGATGGCTATTCAGTTTTGGAATGTGTTTTGTCACTTCATCTTTATCCAACCATTGTGGAGAACTCCTGTGTTTTTCAAAAAGAATCCATTCTTCATCACACATAACAATAAGGTGCAGAAAGCGTTTACCCATATATCGTGACAGCAAAGAAAGGCAAACTGCAAGATGATTTCTCTCCTGAAGCTCATTTAATTCATGTGCAACTCACCTATCTGGCTTCTTTACTTTGCCAATTTATTTCAAATGGTCCAATACTATTCAAATAGTAAGGTCAAAATTTGCTGCTAATTCATGTGTAGGTTGAGAAGGATTCACTTCCACTATAGCTTTCAGCTCCTTATCCACCTTGGTCGAAGACACCCACATGACTCATTTTCAAAGTTAGAATCAGCAGAAGGCAACTTCTCAAATCCTCAGTGCACTCTGCATTCATTAGCCAAATCCTCTCCAAACATTTCATTGATGATTTGAGCTGTCTGTGCTGCTTTGCTTCCATAATAGAACTCATATTCAAAAATAACATGAATGTTTGACTTATCCATGGTTTCTCAAAAACTACTCTAAAAAAATGTCAAAGATAATCACAAGCCAGAATAAATGAGGATGTACATTCACAATATAAACCAACCAACAAACAAGAAGTATCAAAGTGAAATGTCAGAGATATCAACTGTTAACCTTGCTACTTAAGGAAATCAAACATTTCTTTCTTGATAACCTAATACGTAAGAGTGACCACTGAATCAAGAAAAATGCCAGGACCAGGTGTGGTGGTTTATGCCTATAATCCCAGTACTTGGGAGGCCAAAGCAGGTGGATTGCCTAAGCTCACAGGTTCAAGACCAGCCTGAGCCAGAGCAAGACCTTATCTCAAAAAAATAGCCAGGAATTGTGGTGGGCACCTGTAGTCCCAGCTACTTGGGAGCTTAAGGCAAGAGGATCACTTGAACCCAAGAGTTTGAGGTTGCTGGGAGCTAAGATGCCATGGCACCCTACTGAGGGTGGGTGACAAGGTGAGACTCTGTCAAGAAAAAAAAAAAAAAGAAAAGAAAAGAAAGAAAGAAAGAAAAGAAAAATGCCAGGAATGTATAGTATCCAAAAATTGACAAAGACATTTATAAAGAGAAAAAGATGGTACAAATGCTATAGATTGGTTATTAAAATGAGGACTGTGGATTGAATTAAAACAATCAAATATTAGGCAAGGTGGATGAAAATTCTGTTTAAGTTGGTGGTTGGTAAGGTTTATTTACAAGGGTCAAGCAATTAAATTCACAGGCTCTTCCTAGAAAAAAAGGCTACATACCTCATTGCTGAATATCACTAGCATCTCCAGATGGCCAAGGTGAGTACTTTGAAGGTGACTGTATATTCTACTGAGAATTACTCAATGTGAAGGATCTGCTGACATTGGAGAACGGAAATAGGATATATTCTTGAGCAAAAGTCATATATTGAAAAGGCATGAGTGAACTGAGTACACAGAGAAGGACTTGTCTTTGTCGTATTCATGTGCTTTAATGAAAAAGAAGAAATACTGTGTGAGGACATATGCAGACAATTGTCACCTTGGATGGGAAAATATGATTCGGGTCCCATCTGATTACTTCTATTGGCTCAGTGAAATATTACTATGGACTGAATTGTGCACCCCCCCCATGCCATATGTTGGAGCCCTAACCTCCATTGTGACTACATTTGGAATTAAGGAGATAATCAAGGTTATAAGGAGGTAATCAAGGTTAAATGATGTAGTAAGGATGGGGCTTGATCTGTGAGATAGTATCTTTATAAAAAGAAGTACCAGGGAGCTCCATCTCCCCTACAACCAAACACAAAGATGATGGGCGCACACAGTGAAATTTTGGCCAAGCAAAGAAGCTTCAGAATAAAGTCCACATTAGCCCCCACAGACTAAGGTAAGAAGGAAGATTTTCGTGGTCATTTAATGGAAGTGGGCAAGATTTGGAAATACAATTGCTCAATTCATCCTTCTATTTAACTATCTCCCTTAGCATTAAATGCTGGTGGGGGGGAATATCTCCCCTCTTTATTAAGCAATTAAGTATTTCTTTGCTTCAATGTAAGTAAAATAAAACAAATTTGAATGTCTCAACGCAATAGTCTCCCACAGACTAATCTCTAGTTATTGTTTTTGAGTATAACCATGTTTTAACCAGCCTTACTCCTAGTTCTTATTCTTTTGATTCTGTTTCTGGGTCATTTATACAGATGTTATTTATTATAAGCCTTCTCTGAGACTTTAGGATATGGCCAGAGAAAAATATTAGTCATTTATTTTAACTTTCATGTTATTTAGAACTCATCTTTCTTTATGTAATAGATGTACTTTTTCTCTTGCCTTCTTTGAAAAAATGTCAGACATAGAAATATCCATTTATATACATCTGGCTCAGGTTTACATCTTTAGGCACAACTCTCTCAACTTGAGCCCCTACCTGCTAAAATTCTCTTAGTCAGGTCCTTAAGTGCCCTAAGCTTTCCTTGGGCTTTTCTACATGACTTTTCCTTTGTTTTAAACATTCTCTCTCCTCTCTCCTCCTCTACTATTTAATTATAAAAGATGTCCCCTGAGAAGTCAATTCTTTCTTGCCCTTTTAACTCTTCTGTGTTCTTACTTCTCCACCAGACTGTGTTAAGTATTCTCTGTGCTTCCCCAAGTCCTCCTCTATCACAGCCCTTGTGATACTGTAGGTTTTTAATTATTTGTTTATATAACTATATTTCTCACTGCATCATCACCCCCATGAAGGTAAAGACTTTCTACATTTTGTTTATCACTACCTCTCCAGAACTACATATGCTCAACTAAAAATTGCTTGAATATATGGAATTCTTCTGACACAATGTGTTAGAAATATTTTTAATTCAGAATTTTAAAATATCTGCTTTTTATATGGTAACCTGAATATGAGTCTCAAGACAGTAGTCATATATTCCACCCAAAATAAAACACTGATGGTTATAAAATCATTCATTACAAACTTTTGTTCAATTTCCAACATGTAACTTTCTGCTACATTTTAATTGTATGAATTTGAAAGCCAGCCATATAAGGGAAATTTTATTGGTCAGATTACTCTGCTGGAATTTATTCAATTTTGTTTTCCTTTAACTGTGGTTTAAAGAGTCTCAATTAGCACACTGGCAGCAATAAAATCCTTTGTCAATACATTATAGCAATATTCAAAGCATGAATGAACTTTAGTAGGGACACAAATCATTAGTAATGAAGTGGTCCTTTGACAGATTAAAAAAAAAAAACCTAACACAGCAGAGTGTTAGCAGAGTGAGCTAACAAGCATTTTGCTTATCAAGTGGAGACTGGGCCCAATTGAACCCTGAACTGGGCTGCAGACCACAAGGTCAGTAGTTGCACTAAACTTTTCTGAATATAGAAGTTTTGGATTATGTGGTAACATCATTCCTCTTTATACTAGTTTGTGAAAAAAAATACAGTTTTCCTTCTAAGAAAGGAGAAGTTAAGATTATAGAAAGTTAAATTGTTTATTTTTGATTTGATCGTCTTGTTTGTTAGATGAGAAAGCTGCACCTCCACAGGCAAAGTGATTTACTCACCATCCAGTGTTTTGACTCACAGTGACTACAAAATGTATGGACGGAAGTCCCCATTTAGATTATTGCTTCCAGATTGTATGTTTCAGACTGCCAAATCCAAATTTGAAAAATTATCTCTTTCTGTCTCTCGCTTGCTTCATTTTCTGTAGAAATACCTGTACCCAGATCTATACTAAAGCTCTGGAACTCAAACTCAGTTGAAGCCATATAGGCATAGATAACAGACTATACACTATGGGGCATAAAAACAGAATGGAACATTAGATCAAATGCTAATATGGGATTTGAGCCTCCTGCAGAACGATAAGAATTATACACAGTTTCAAGTAAATACACAATACATGTTTCCATATTAATCTCCTTGTAGAATATAAATACTTTCAACAATGATATTGAGTTAATAGAAACCTTGGATTATTAATTTCTAAGGAGATAATGTTGTTTATTTCATTAAATATGCCTTGATGAATTTAAACAAATGGAGAGCAAAGTGCAGAGGAGTAAAGGTCCTAACACAGCAGCTATCACGACCAGAAAATCAGCACAGTATTATTTCAATTTAAAACAGGATACTCTAGTACTTGACAATGTTCTATTAAGTAAGTTGAACATTTCATCTACAATGTTATTTAAAAGTTATCTTTCTCAGCAATTCCTATTATTTAAAAGTAGATTAAAGGTAAGCTTTAGCAGAGCCTGTGTGCAAATCATTATGAAATCCAGATTATTTTAAGTTCATATTACTGGAATAAGAAAAAAATCAAAGTTCTTATCTTTTGTTGTTATATTTGATTAGCTTAATCTTTCTTCAATTTTCTACCCTTCTAAGTAGCAACGTTACACTATAATTTTTCTACTGTTATAAATGATAGATCTATGTTAGAAACTTCTCTAAACTACAGAGGAGTGAAATGTAAATGAGGACCCACCCATTTCTAACTCGGTTGCTACTAACAATAGGTTGCTACTAGGGAGGCTGAGGCAAAAGAATCACTTAAGCCCAAGAGTTTGAGGTTGCTGTGAGCTGTGAGGCCACAGCACTCTACCCACGGCAACATGGTGAGACTCTGTCTCAAAAAAAAAAAAAAGAAGAAGAAGAAGAAAAGAAAGAAAGAAAAGAGAAGAAAAATGACAGAGAGACATAATTGCAGAGAGGCACAGAATTGATACGGGAACAGCTAGCTTGATTTCACTATATCTGTACCTTAGTCCCACAAAATATTTTGCATTAACTAAAATCAACTTGAATTCATTTTACTTTCATGTTTGAGGATGACTTTTTAAGTTAAGCTAATAATAGATATTTTTCCTTGAATTATACAATCAAGAATACAGCTTTGAGGTTAGAATGCAATTTGTGCACAAACGGCACATGTTCAATTCACAGTTCAGGTATCTGCTGGGTGTGAGATCTCCACTGATTTACTCCATCACCTTCACATTTGTCCAGTTGTGAAATGTTTATAATGATGCTGTTAGAATCTTTAAAGATTAACTGAGATAATGCAAATGCGAAATCTAAAACGTCTCTATCTTGGATACTAATCTGCCATGTTGACTTCTGATTAACCCCTGTTCCAGGAGTGGGTCTAAGAGTTCTACTTTATCTACTGTTACTCTAAATCCTGCACGTAGACCAGAGAAACCCATAAATCCTGCTGTCAGGCAGATGCACATAGCACTCTTCCCATTACCTGAGGGGTCAAGTTCAGTTGTCCTGTACATTCCTTCTCTATGGTGGATAAGCCCTGGGTCTGGAGGATAATGACACAGGGAGGCACCCTACATCCCGACAGCCACCTAGGAAATAGCTTCTGTTTATAAGTTCTGGTTAAATGTTTCTGAGGAGCTGAACATGCCAACCTCTTTCTTTGGCCTCTCGTCTTCTCAAATTCTGAGAGTAAGTTTATATAACCTTGCCCTATGGGAAGCCAGTAAAGCTGTAAGGACAGTGACTGACACACAATATGAACTAAACAAGTAGCTACTAATATTTTTCAACCATTATTTATAATTTGAGAATCACAGACTGACTGATTCTGAAATCTTTCCCTTTGAAAATTAATTAGGGTACAAAAATATATCAAATGAAAAAAGCCTCAAAATATCAAGCATGTACCTTTAAATAAAAATGATATTTTAAATCTACTCCCACACTCTGAGCTTTATCAAACACAACAAAATAAGAATACGATTAAAATTGTCAAACTCTATAGTCAAAGAGAAAGAAAATAATTTTTCAAAATCTAAACTGTTGATCAGGATGCATATCTACTCAACAGGGAAACCCGAATAAAATTAGAGATCCTCAAACCAGGAATAGCATAGACTCACATAAAAGCATTGAAATGTTCTTATCATGACCTTTAATCTGAGCAAGAAGATCTAGAAACACTGGCTAGACACTCACTGACTAGGAATTGCCCCTGGGCCCGTCCTCTCCCCTACCTCCTCCCACCCTGCAGAGCAGCAGGTGAAATGTAGCTAGCAGAGGGGAGGTAGGCATGCCAGCTCTCTTAAATTACTACCCTAAGGTCTGTAAATGAAGATGTGGGAGAATATAAAAGAAAGAACAGGAGAAGACAGCATGGACATCATGAAATTAAAAGGGTTTAAGGGTGTGAGGGTGTGTCTATGATGCTTCTTGCCAGGGAGTGTATGAGGATAAAAATTGAATGGAAGAGTGGAACAAGTGTTCTTGTCCGTGGCTTCTTTTCCACACAGTGCTGTAACAATACCTCAGTGAACAGCTGGCTCATTCTCAACAATAGAACATAACTAGAAAGGAGGAGGCTTGAGACAATGCTTATGTATGAATAGAATGCGGAAAACACAACAGGCAAAAGGAAAAGAGTAACCGATCTAAACTGGGAAAGCACGCCAGGAAATACAGTGACATTCTTCACAGTTTCAAGTAAATACACAATACATGTTTCCAACGATAAGGAAATTGTGCATATTGGCACACGTATCCTTACTTTACCTTTATTATTAAATGATAGCTTAGTTGTGTATGGAGTTACACCTGGAAAATATTTTAATTTCACAGTTGGAAGACATTAATTTATTTTTCACATGGCCTCTAAGTATTACTGACAAAAGTCTGCTAAAAGTCTAAACACCACTAACTTATGTCATAAGGTCAAATTTGAGTCTTATCATTTTCTCTTTGGCTCTAATGTTCTGTGGTTTCAACACTTAGTGTTTCAGTGACTCTAGGTAGGGTCTTCCAAGTGAGACCTCCTATTTTCTTTTGGTCTTATTTTTAGCTTTCTATTTGTGAAAACTGTGTTGCTTCATTTATTTTTCTGTTTTCTTTTTCTAAAAACATCATCTATCTAAAAATGGATAGATGTTGGAAATTCTTTTATTTTCTCTGTCTCTGGCCTTCTCTCGATATACCCTGCCTCTGTGTCTTCCTTGTGAGCCATCTCTTTAGATTTATCTTTCAGTTTACTATCTCACTTTCAGCAATGTTAATTAGACTTAACATATCTTCTGCTTCCCTACCACCTATGGCTATTTTACTTCTTTATAGATCGGGTATTACTGCATTTTTTTATTGTATCTGTTTTGCCTGCTGATTTGGATATCCCGAATTAGCTCCGAAAATTTAAGAGATGCTTGTCTTAAAATCTCTTCAGATTGTTCTATTTTCTTGTATTCAGGAGACATGAATTACACTTTCCAGTATTGCAACTGTTTGTTCTTCCTTTGTCACTTTGCAATTTTGTACTATGAGTTTATTCTCAGGGATATTTTTTCCATTAAGGTAGGTGACTTGGCCAGGCACGGTGGCTCACACCTGTAATCCCACCACTCTGGGAGGCCAAGGCAGGTGGATTGCCTGAGCTCACATGTTTGAGACAAGCCTGAGCCAGAGGGAGACCCTTCCTCTAAAAAATAGCCTGCCATTGTTGTGGGCACCTGTAGTCCCAGCTACTTGGGAGACTGAGGCAAGAGTTTTGCTTGAACCAAGAGTTTGAGGTTGCTGTGAGCTATGACGCCATAGAACTCTACTGAGGGAAACAAAGTGAGATTCTGTCTCAAAAAAAAAAAAAAGTAGGTGACCTGGGTTTTGAAGTTTTCCCTGAAGATCAATTTTACAATATTCGTCTATTCTATAATAATTTTTATTGTTTTAAGTCCTCAACTCAGGTTTCTGTATATACAACATAAGTCGTGCAGTTTGCATACTGGACAAGAGCACCAGTTGAGGGGATATTGATGATAGAAATTCAATCCTGTATTTTATTTAATAAAGCCATGTAATCTGGTGTGGAGAGGAAGATGATGTTTGTAATTTGTACAAAGAATTGTTATGGGCTAGCATCAGCCCTGCTACTGGTCAACATTAGTCCTCAGATGGATTTGTAGTTTGCTTGTCACTTTGCTGAGCCAGGGGATAGTGTGTATTCCAGCATACTTAACAAAGTAGTTCTTTGTGGATGCTAATTTTAGGTAAAGCTAAGTTTCAGCTGGTGACTTGCATGGCTAGATGTATCATCATCCAACCCTTCAGAGACATTTCCATCCCAGCATTTAGTTTGAAGGCCTGGATGTAGATTGGGCATTCTGGAAGCTATTACTTACCAAATATCATTTACTGTTCCTCCTTTTTGCCTCTGACACTTGGGAATTTCACTTTGTTCTGTTTTGTCTGTTTGTTAAGTTTTATCCAGTATTCCTATTTATTTGGACAGGAAAAAAAAGGAAAAAACAGAAGTTTTTCATTCCTCTTTTTGAATATAGCTCTTTGCCTTTGCTAAATCTCAGTTGTATTGTCAACTTGCTCTTTACTCCTTCTCAGTAGTCTCTGCTCTAATAAAGGATCAAATACGTTGGCATTGTTCTAATTTGGTTCTAATCCTTTGTTGTAAATAAATACGTTGTTTTGGCTATATTCATATATATATATAAATACATATATATATTTTTATGTGTACAAATGTTAGGATAGTTAAAAGTGTTTTAAAAATTCTCCTCTCTTAAAGGATATGATAATTCTCAGTGCTCACTTATTTTCTGGAGAGCAGTTGTGTCAAGAGGTAAGACAGAGGTTTGGAGGCTGCATATTTGGTGATTATCCAATCTCTCCCTTCAATATCCCTGAAGACATTATAACTTCTTCTTAAAGTGTGTAGAAGTAATATTACATTTTCCTACATATATATATGCTGCAAAAATATGTTGTCATTGTTTAAAAGCTGTAAAAAAGTTCTTATTGTTTAAAAAGTACAAAAGAGCCTAAAAAATTAATTCTATAAAAGTAAATAAATAAATGAAGAAACAGCCCAAAGTCCACCTCCGGGATACTACTTTTACTGATATTTCATGACTATCATTTTGATGATTTGCCTATGCTCATATTGAAAGGACTAAAAGATGGAAGCAATTTTATAAAAATTCTTTATGAATGTTATTTTCAATTAACTTTAATTAGTATTTGAACTTTAAAGAAGAAAAGAAACGGGAGGAGAAATATCTCATTTAAACAAGACCATCTCTAAAAAACGTTTTCTCCCAAAACAATTATACTCAGTGGAGTTGATTGTTAGTATCTTCCATATTCCTTTCTGTAATCCATATTTCTGTTTGAAATAAAGACAAATTTCGTAGACAAAGTTTCTAAACTGTATTTTAATTATATTCTGAAAAAAAAAAAGAATAACTGCAGTAACCTATCATCCAAAGTCCATAAGCATCTCAAACTTAGATTTCCAAACTGAGACTTTTGATCTCCATCCCTAAACCTGTTCTTCCTGTAGTTGGCCCATCTCTGAAATAGTAATTTCATTCTATAAAGTGTTCAGGTCAAAACTTTTAGGTCTTTTTCCTCCTTACTTCCCCTTATACCCCAAATCTAATCCATCAGCAAATCCTATCAGTTCTGTTTTCTACATGTGCCCATAAGACAATTACTTCTCACTAGTAATTAAATTGCTATCCTAGTCTAAACCAGTATGCTTGTCCATGAGAACTACTGAAATAACATACTTTATTGCTATCGCATATTATGTGTGATAAAATCTTGGCCTATCCAACTCCATTCCACCCAGGACAAGAGTTCTCTTTTTGTCCAGTGTATCTGTGCACTATATACTACTCACCTGTTAGTCATAAAAGGTGGAATGACCAGAAGACCAAGCCCCAGATGCAGAGAAAGGCTCTCAAGTCAGGACTTTATCCCAGTCTGGCCAGGGGTGAGCTCAAAATGAAAGCAGTCTAGGAGTTCACTGGGAGACCTTTGCCTTTAGGACCCTCAAAGTGGATGGCTGAGAAATTGGTTGGCTGTATCGATGCAAATTAGGTATTGAAAATCAACCAATTAGTGTCAGTCCTCCATGTCCCGTCTGAGCCCACCACACTCCCTTTCAGGCACATGAGGTATTGAAATCTAACCAATCATTAGGCCTGGGGAGTACTCACCTCACAAGCCACTTTATAGACATGTAGGTTATCAAATTGACCACAGCAGTATTGTAGGGATTTGCATCCAAAGAACCTTTATTTTACTTAATAATGGCCCCAAATACAAGAAGTAGTGATGCTGATAATTTGTATATACTAAGAGAAGTCATAAAGAACTAAATTTTAGTGAAAAGGTGAAAGTTCTCAACTTAATTAGTAAATAAAAAAGAAACGTATGCTGGAGTGGATAATATCTATGGTGTAAGAACAAAACTTCCAGCTGTGAAACTGTGAAGAAGGGAGAATTAACATAATACTTACAGAATTGGGTCTGCTCCACAGTTTCAAGTGTCCACTGGGGCTCTTTAGATGTATTCAACATGGATAAAAGATTATTACTTATTCTAGATTATTCTTTTTTAAAAATCTATGTACACAGCTTTACCCGAACAGAATCAAACCTTACTATCTCATACTGGTTAAGAAGATGAAGGTCCTCGAACACTAGTGGATAAAATAATTTTTACCACAATACACACCCCAGAGAGTCTTTCTCTTAAAGTAATTGAAAGAGTCATCTTTCCTGGATGACTTCCCTTAGGATCCAGTTGGAATATTATTCTTAACGCATTCAAACCCAGGATGTAATTACTTGTTGTCATATACCAAAAGGTCTTGATACTTGTTTACCACCTTCCCCTTTAACGTCCATTCATTAGATTTTGTCCTAAGACATTATATTATATTGGATTTTAGTTGATATAGGTTTGTGAAACTTGTGAACTTATGGCCAGAAAGTTGCTTTTTTATTATTGGTTCTCATAAAGCCTCAACAAGCTTACTGAAGATAAGTGTTTTGTTACTAGACTAAAACAGTTGAGCAATGATTATAAAGATATAACAGAATTACAAAAAAAAAAAAAAACCTCACAAGTTTTCTTACAGCTGATACGCCATAGTGTTTACAGTGGCTCAGAAGCCTAAGAAAACAGGGCTTTACAGGAACCATATATTAGCACAGAATCTTCTAATGATTTCCATAAACACTACATTGAGTAAAGATAAAAAGAATTCATATTATTATAGCAGGTATATACCAATGTAAACAAAATTATTAAGTATTTGGATCAGCAGCTTCTCTTGTAGTAAATGAATAAGTCACCAATCAAGGAAATGGGAGGAACATCAGACATTCAGGTAATGAGAAGAAAGGTATTTTCCATCTTCCAGACATTGAAAAACAGCAACTTATAAGCTGACTCTAAGATCTGCATAGTTCATCCTATCATCAAATAAACTGCATTGATACAGTTTACTATCAGAACCATAGTATCCAGCTTTGAAAAGAAAATTTATACCATTTACAAAGATGTCTTCATCTACAGAGAACAAACAAATCAATAAGATAGTGCTGTGCAAATTTTTCTCATGTCTCACTCAAAGATAGTCCAAAAATGACAATCCAAGGCAGTGCATAGATGTTGAACACAGAGTTTCAGTGAACCTCCTCACTGAAGCACTGAGTGTGGGGTCAGGCATAGCCAGCGTAAGTCCAGTAACACTACTGTTGATGCATCACCACCAGAGTGAGAATTGACTACAGAAGAGGTTGTAAGCCATGGGACCTTAACACACAACTTCCCTGAGCTCAAAAGAATTTCAACAATAATTTTGAAATTAGGTAAAGAACATGAAAACAAAAGTTTATATTCCCATGTTCATCATCAACATAAAACACTGAAAAAAATAATAAATGAGATAGCAGCACTCCAAAACAATACACCATTAGATTTTCTTTTGGCTAAAATAAGTTAGCTTATAACATACTAATATGTCTGCCACCAAAAACACAAATAAAAGATGTGAAAAATACTAAAAATATCTAGCTGAAGAAATAAGAAAACCACAAAGGCAGCCAGGTCTTAAGAGCCCCAGGTCCACGAGCCTGGAAAGCAGATGGAAGTGACCTTTATGCTGAGTTTTTAACTGTCTTATAATGCTGGAGAAAGAAAAAGCAGAATTTGATCTGCCATGGAAAAAGGCATTATGAAAAATATAAAATTTTCAAGTAAAGTGAAGATAAACCAAAAGGTACTCTAACCTAGGCCCTAAAAGACTAATTTAATAAATAAAAGTAAAATTTTGCAAGTATACATGAGATTGAATACATTTTCAATTACTTATTAGACAATTATTTCTTTTATGAGTTATATATTCATAAACACTTTAATTTTTTCTGGTCTGGCATATTTATCATAAATTATTTTGCCATATTTTAATACTATCAGCAAATATAAGTGTGTCCTACTTGATAATAGTCTAGGTAGCATGATGCATAGCTATTTTTTTTTTTGAGACAGAGCCTCAAGCTGTCGCCCTGGGTAGAGTGTTGTGGCATCACAGCTCACAGCAACCTCCGACTCCGGGGCTCAAGCGAGTCTCCTGCCTTTGCCTCCCAAGTAGCTGGGACCACAGGTGCCTGCCACAATGCCCAGCTATTTTTTTGGTTGTAACTGTCATTGTTGTTTGGTGGGCCCAGGCTGGATTCAAACTCGCCACGTTAGGTGTACGTGGCTGGCTCCTTAGCCACTGAGCCACAGGCGCCGAGCCCCATAGCTATTTTTAATTCATGTTATAATTATGGAATTCTTGCAGCTTCTTTAAATTTAACATTTACTAATTTATATGTTCTTTCCATAGATACAATAGATGAGTTAAAAAGATTCTATTATTTTCTACTCTGCTTTTCGTATATTTTATTAATTCTCTCTTTTGTGCCTTTTTAGTGACTGATGATTCTTCACAACCTTTATGTAATTCTTACATAATTCTCATTCTTCTGCTTGAAATTTTTAATTTATAACAAATTTTGGTCTAACTGAGGCCATCATTTGTTTCTATTTTATTAATTTTCCATTGCTAAGATATTTCAGATGTTCCAAATTAAATTAGGTCCCAGATAGGATTGTTTTTAGTGAAAAATTTTTAGAAATCATCTCTTTTCCAGATTTGCATATTAGGATGGCATTATTCTAGGCCACTTTGGTAAACAAAGTGACGAAGGATATTTTAAAAATTAGTTTGTACTCATATATTTGTTACAACTTGACTTAGGACTCTAAAGTACTTATTACAGCTTTTTGGTAGAAAAAGTATATATCTCTTTTTTATATTGAAAAGCTTGATTCTCAACAAAGCAAATAAACAAAAACAAAAACAAAAAAAAAAAACAAGACACTTGTTTCCTTTACCCAATACTGTAAGATGAATTTTATTAAATTTTTTCACTGAATCTTGAGTTTTCCCAACACAACAAACAAAACCAAAAATTTTTGTCAGTCACTCACTTGCGCCATTTTCTAATTCCCTCATACTTTCTAAAAGGAAAACTTGAATATTATGCACACAATTCGCTAAGACAACGATGTTCTGGGAAAAGATTGGATTGCACCCACTAGCAGAAGTAACGAAAATTCCAAATCTCTATAATTCTTAATCTTTGGAGGAAGACTAGCTTCACTTTTGACATATTTGACACAAGGAGACTTTAAGAAAGAATTTAAACCTCTTCTGAGGATTTGGTTCCTCAAGGCTTTCCTTGAGTTTAGAGCATCACCTGATGGATTTATGAAAATGTAAATACTTAGTAAATGAGAAGCTAGAAAATATGCCAGTATTTGAAATTAAGTAAGCTTCAGTGCAGCATCCATATTCTTGTCTAAAATACTAAAAAGCAAATCCCAGCATCCTTACAGCAGCCTCTGTTTCTGCTAGACGTCAATTTTGTCTATCTTTGAGTCCGCAGGAAGACTTTCCAGATGAAGGGTAGAAAATAATAGAGATGAAGAATACTTCCAACTTAAGAAAAAAGAATATCATATATTAGATACATCCCTCTACTTGAAGCAACTATAAAACATGGTAAAATACAGGAAACAATGGTTTTAAGACACCGGGCATTAGACATGTTGAAAGGCAGCATTTCATGAGAAATAGAAAACAAACAAAATAAATTCTACTATTATCTCAACTTAATGTACGCATAAAGAAGAAGGACTAGCAGCCTCAAGGAGTAGAAGCGACTCAGCTGAGGGCTTGCGAAGAACAACTGGGTAGAATTCATAAGAGGAGTATCAGAGAGGTGAGAAAAACACAAAGCGCACAGGAGGTCTTCAGCAATTAAATGTACTGGTTTTTTTTTTGTTTATTTGTGTGTGTGTTTATGAATAACACATCTTAATCAAGTGGGCTTTATCCTGGGAATCCAAATTTGGTTTTACATTTAAAAATTAATGAATTTAATGCACAATATTAACAAATTTAAAAAATCATATCTCAAAGATAGAGAAATGAATTTGACAAAATCTAACACTTTCCTTTAATGAAAAATCATAATAAACTTGAAATTTAAAAGAATAGGTTCAATTTGAGGAATACCCTATATAAAAAACATACAGTTAATATTTACTTAATGGTGAAAACCTTAATGTTTCCCTTTAAAATCAGGAACAAGTTAAAGGCATCCATTTTCACCACTTCTATTCTTCACTGTTTTGGAGGTCCCAGCTGGTGCAGTAAAACAAGAAGACATGAAAAGCATCAAAAATATAAAAGGGAAGAATGACATTATCAACAGAAAACATGATCATATACGTAGATAGTACATTAGACTTTTAAAAAATGTACAACTCTTAATGAGTCAAAGATGAATAATAGTTCAAAACATGCACATAGGAGTTTCATTATGTACTAGCAATCAACAATCACAAATTAAATTTTAAAATATCACTTAAAATAATATTAAAATCTTGAAATATTTAGGAATGAAGCTGAAAAAATGTGTTTGAGACATGTAACCCAAAATTACTAGGGATTACTGGGAGTCAAGAATGTCTAAATAAATGGAGAAATAGACTATGTTTATGTGTCAGAAGACTTGATGCCAATAAGATGTCCATTCTCTCCAAATTTAACTGTACACACAATAAAACTTGCATCAAAAGCCAGTAAGGCTTTTTTGCCCAGAATGACAAAATTCTTCTTCTAAAATTCACATGGAAATGTAAAGAATTTGTAACATCCAAACCAATTATGAAACATTGAAGGAAGTTGGGTGATTACATCTCTACTGAATGTGTAAAGGCTTTCCTTCTTTTCATTATTCCCTACACCAGGCGTCCTCAAACTACGGCCCATGGGCCCACCTTGGACAGTTATCCAGCCTGACAGGTGTTTTTGCTGCTGCTGCCTGTCCTGCTTAGCAGCTGACTTGTCCTGGGGCCCGCAGTCCAGCCCTCTAATGGTCTGAGGGACAGTGAACTGGCCCCCTGTTTAAAAAGTTTGAGGCCCCCTGCCCTAGACAATACAGTATGATGACTTGTTGCATAATGTTTACAAAGTATGAGGTCTTATGAGTAATACAGAGGATGCACATTAGTTACATGCAAACACTACTCCATTTTATAGGATGGGCTTGAACATCTGTGGATTTTGGCATCCGTGGGAATCTGGAACAAATTCCCCAGGAATACTGAGGAATAACTGTGTATGTTTACTAAGATCTGTATGCCATACTCCTAGTAACTTTATTTGTTAACAGCCAACAACTGGAAAGAAACCTAATTTATATCAAGAGGTAAACAGATTAAAAGTTTGATGTGTTCATAAAATAGAAAATCACCTACCAACAAAATAGAATAAAATATTGATAAATCCATTAATGCACATAAGTCAGAAAATAATTATACTACATGAAAGAAGAGGAAAAAAAGAACATGAATTGTGTGTTTCCATTTAAATAAAACTAAAGAAGGCAAGTTAATCTATAACCATACAAAAAACCAGCAATTACCGGAAATGAAGTGACATGTGTAGTGACAAAAGGAGAATTTGTAATGGGCCATAAATAACATTTGACAATGGTGATTGTATTCCTTATCTTGATTATGGTGATGATTTCCCAAATGTATACATATGCCATAATTTATCAAATATTACACTTTATGTATGCGTGGTATATTGTACATCAGCCATACCAAGTAAAACTATTTAAAAAATAATTATCCTCATGGAAAATATTTCTGATAACTGGTAGTTTCTCTTAACTAGGGTCTAAGTGTTCATTTTCTTAAGGTGCTCGGATTCTGTGAAACACACCAGAAAGAGTGGGGGAGATAGAATGGAAAAATGCAAACTTAAGCCGAGGTAATAATTAAATTTTAAGTTGAGAACCGGAAAACAACAGACGGTAAATAGTCTGTACTCGTGTATGAAAATTGTTTATGAATACCATGGTGGAGACTTAGTGAAACACTATGGCTCTCTTAAGAATTCTGTATTTCTACCAAAACCCTAATAAAACTCAGGAGAAGATTTAGATTAAATTAATCTAGTGAGGGGAATAAATGAAACGGTGTCTCATTGTTCTTTTCAGTTGCATGATTCTTACTTTCCTCTTACACTGAATCATTTGAAACTGCTACACATAGAATAGAAAGGAGTTATGTTCATCTGGTAAAGAGACAAAGAAAGGAAAAGAAGGTACATATAACATTTAACTTTTGTTCTTCCTCATCAAATCCTTTACTAAAACAAACAAAAAAATGGTGTATGTCATTTTTCCTTATATATTTTCAGAGCACTCTCCATCTCTAATCTATAAAGATCAAAAATTTATTCAAGTTTCAGAATTCATTTTTTTTTATTCTTTTTAAATCAAAAACACATAGATCAGGTATACATTAATGCATTTATGGAGAAGATTGTGCTGATTTCATATAGAATTAGGAACTCTTACATCATCTCGTTTACTTAATTATTGTGTTAAGACATTTATATTCTATACTAATAGATCCAACATTATGCACCATAGGTAATACAAGTAATTTTTCTAATTTATATGTAATCTCATGAAAAGATTTTAAATTAAAAATAAATTACCTAGCAATGATGAACAAAAGTGTTTCTTGTTAATGTGTTATCACTGGTATTTGTAGATATTATGAGACCAATTTTTTGACTCAAAATATCCCAGTGATACCCAAAATTTTGAAGAAAGAGATACATCACAAAAAAATGATAATTGTGAAACTAGAAGCCTAAAGCATACATCATGAGTCTTCAAATATATGATCAGTTGTCATTTATCTTTACCAAAGACAGAACAAAAAATAGGGCTGTATTGCAACTACATAAGGAAAATTATGAATTTCTTACCAAGGATAATTTTCTGGCTCTGAATATTGTTAACTTCCAAAATGTATTCTTGAGGCAAGGATAGTTAATTTAGAATCTATTTGACTGAGGTGTTATCAGTGTAGTACATTCAGAATGTTTGTAGTGGGGGGAATAGTTTTTCTGTCATTGTTTATGTAAAAACCTGTCGAGATGTGAAAAGATAAATCTATTTATACTAATAACTCAGTCGCATGAGTTTTCTGCTATTCCCTAAGGAAAGCATTCTATAGATAAGCTTAAGAATAGGAGTTCTAGTGTCTCAACACAGTAAAAGCTTTATATGACAAACTCACTGGTAATTCCATACTGAATATCTCTTGCTAAGAACTGAAGCAAGACAAGGATGTCCTCTCTCTCCATTCTTACTCAATAAAGAATTGGAAATTATTATCAAATCAATTAGGAAAGCAGAAATAATTAAAAACATCCAAATTGGAAGAAAAAAATCAAATTGCCCTTATTTGCAGATACATGAGATATCTATATATATCTCCACCAAAATCTTTTAGAACTGATCAATGAATTCAGTCAATTCAGAGAATACACACAAAATTGGCACACAAAAATATGTAAAATTTGTATGCACCAATAAAAACCTAGCTAAAAAAAATTATAAAGTTTAGATGCAGTGTCTCACGCTTATAATCCTAGCAGTCTGGGAGGCCGAGGAGGGTAGACTGCTTAAGCTTGTGAGTTCAAGACCTGCATCTCTACTAAAAATAGAAAAAAAATAATAACTTAGGCAAGAGGATCACTTGCCCA
The DNA here is from genome assembly GCA_963574575.1 of Galagoides demidoff. Taxonomy (NCBI): domain Eukaryota; kingdom Metazoa; phylum Chordata; class Mammalia; order Primates; family Galagidae; genus Galagoides; species Galagoides demidoff. The sequence continues at coordinate 29,765 of CAUYQV010116250.1, forward strand.
ACAGGTGGAGGTTGCTGTGAGCTTTTACATCACCACACTCTGCCCAGGGTGAGAGCTTGAGACTCTGTCTTAAGAAAAATAAAATTATAAAAAGCAATCCCATGTATAATAGCTACAAAATAAATAAAATACATAGGAATAAATTTAACTAAGGTGGTGAAAGACCTCCACAAGTAAAAGTATAAAACATTGATGAATGACATTGTAAAGGATATACTCCCCAAAGGAAAAACATCCCATGTTTGTGGATGGGAATTGTTAGTATCATTAAGATGACTACACAGAAAGATTGATAGACTCAAGCTAAACAAAATACTAATGCCTATTAGTAATAGTCGTATTACTGATAGTGATGTACTATTAGTCATATTATAGTAATAGTCAAATTATAATCATATTGTCTATTTTCATCAATTTTTAACATATAGACAAAAATAATCCTAAAATATGTATGTAACCACAAAAGACCCTAAGTAGCTAAAATAATCTTGAAAGAGAATAATAAACCTGAAGGCATAATCCTATCTGTCTTCAAATATGCTAAAACTTATGGTGACTTAAACAGCATGGTACTGGCATGAAGACAGACTCAGAGCCAAATGGAACAGAATAGAGAATACAGAAATAAATACGTGTATTTATAGCCAAATGATTGCTGACAAAGGGGCAAAATAGGTGAAAACTTCAAGACATTGGTCTGAGCAAAGGTTTTATGAATTAAGACCTTGAAAGTTCAGGTAACAAAACCCAAAATAGACGAATGACTTTATATCAAACTAAATAGCAGATTCTGCACAGCAAAGGAACCAATTACCAGAGTGAAGAGACAACCTGTGAGAAATATTTGCAAAGAATTCATCAGACAAAGTATTAACATCTAGAATATGAAAGCAACTCAAACAACCCAACAGCAAATTACAAAATAATCTGATTAAAAAATGGGCAAAAGATCTTAATAGAAGTCATAGAAATGGCCAACAGGTATATAAGGAAATGCTCTATATGACTAATTATCAAGGAAATGGAAATCAAAATTTTAATGAGTTATTTCACTCTATTTTGAAAGCTGTTTTCACAGAGATAGAAATAGAAAAATGCTGGTGAAGATGAGAAAGAGGGAGAAATTTTATACACTGTTGATAGAAATGTAAGTAAACACAACTATTATGCAAAACGATATGACATTTCCTCAAAAAACTAAAAGTAGAACTAACATATAATAATCTACTTATCTCACCACTGAGTATATATTCAGAGGAAAGGGAATAAATATGTCAAAGAGGTACCTGCACGCCCATGTTTATCACAGCACTATTCACAATAGTATCAATCAAAGCTTTCATCAACCGATAAATCAATAAAGAAAATGTCTTGTATATACACAATAGTATTCAACCACATAAAAATCAATGAAATCCTTTCACCCATGGCACATGGATGAGTTTAGAGGATGCTATGCTAAATGAAATATGTCAAGCACAAAAAGGTAAATTTTCCCTTTTTCTCACTCAAATGTGGAAACCTAAAAAGTTGACCCATTAGAAAGTATACTAGTCGTTACCAGAGGCTGAGAAACATAGAGCAAAAGGAAGATGGGCAGAGGTTGATTATTGATTACAAAATTACAGCCAGGTGGGAGAAATATACCCTATGGCAACTATTGCACTGTATTCCATGATTATGCATGGTTATTATCTGACAACTTAATTGTCAAAAAAGTGGCATGTCCAGAATATGTCCAGAATATTGATTTACTCTAGAATATTAGGAAATTTTAAAATCTATACATTAAAAATCATACCTCAAGACAATTTTGTCATACCCTTGATTACTTTGTATTTTATTTAATAGTGTCTTTCCTCAATAACATTAATAGACCACATTTTTATTCTCCTTTTCCAAGTTTTCACAGTGTTAATTTGAATATTTTATCTTTTATGATATTTTCCTTTGTATCTTGGAAGAAACTATCTTTTATACTTTTCAATTTTTATCATTCAGTTTTCTTGCAAAATATTAATTCTATTATATTATTATATGTTTTTTATTTTATTCTTAAATTTTAAGTTTTTGTTTAATACTTTTTAAGTTGAAAAGTTGATAACATGCTTAAGGCAACAAATAAAACAATACTATATAAACAATTATATATCTATATACTGTTTACCTATCTCTATATCTATTTTCTATATCTAGCTGTAAGCAATATTAAATTTCTTGATCATATCAACACAAGATATATAAAAATATATAGGTCTTGTTTATAAGTAGAGATTTAACTTGTTTTTTATTCTAACTGCAATAGGTACAATATACACATATGTTCGTATGAGAGTAGTCTTTTTCTTTAATTTTTAAAAATGTTACATAAAAAATATAAGAATAATACGACTTGGCACCTGTGGCTCGATCAGCTAAGGTGCCAGCCACATACACCTAAGGTGGCAGGTTCGAATCCCCAGCCCAAGCCTGCCAAACAACGATGATGGCTGCAACCAAAAGATGGCTGGGCATTGTGGCGGGTGCCTGTAGTCCCAGCTACTTGGGAGGCTAAAGCAAGAGACTCGCTTCAGCCCAGGAGTTGGAGGTTGCTGTGAGCTGTGATGCTATGGCCCTCTACCCAGGGGGATAGCTTGAGGCTCCATCTCAAAAAAAAAAAAAAAGAAAAAAGAAAAAAAGAAAATTATGAAAGCCTAACAAAGAAAATAGCAGAGGATATTGACAAATGGAAGAACATACCATGCTTATGGCTGGGAAGAGTCAACATTGCTAAAATGTCTATACTTCTCAAAGCAATCTACCTGCTCAATGCCATCCCTATTAAAATATAAACATTGCACTTTCATGACTTGGAAAAAATGATTCTGCATTTTGTATGGAACCAGAAAAAAACCTGTGTAGATAAGGCAGTAATTAGTGATTAAAAAAAAAAAAAAAAGCTGGGGGCATCACCATACAAGATTTTAAGCTATACTACAAAGCCATAGTGGTCAAGACAGCATGGTACCGGCACAAAAATTGAGACATAGACATTTGGATTCAAATAGAAAACCAGGACATGAAATTAACATCTTACAACAACCTAATCTTCGATAAACCAAACAAGGACATATGTTGGGGAAAAGACTCCCTATTCAATAAACAGTGCTGGGGGAACTGGATATTCACATGTAAAAGACTGAAACTGGACCCACACCTTTCTGTACTCACAAAAATTGATTCAAGATGGATAAAAGACCTAGACTTAAGGTATGAAATAATACAAATCCTCAAAGAAAGCATAGGAAAAATACTGGAAGATATTGACCTGAGGAAAGACTTTATGAAGAAGACTGCCATGGCAATTGCAAGAACAACAAAAATAAACAAATAGGACTTAATAAAACTGAAAAGTTTCTGTACAGCTGAGGAAACAACCAAAGCAAATAGACAACCTACACAATGGGAAAGGATATTTGCTTATTTTGAATCAGACAAAAGCTTGATAACTAGGATCTATAGCGAACTCAAATTAATCCACATGAAAAAAGCCACAATCCCATATATCAATGGGCAAGAGCTATGAATAGAACCTTCTGTGAAGAAAACAGACGAATGGCTAACAAACATATGAAAAAATGCTCATCATCCCTAATTATTAGAGAAGTGAAAATCAAAACCACCCTGAGATACCATCTAACCCCAGTGAGAATGGCCACATCACAAAGTCCAAAACTGCAGATACTGACATGGATGTGGACAGAAGCGAACACTTTTACACTGCTGGTGGGACAGCAAACTAAAGAACCTTTTTAGGAGGAAGCATGGAGAATCCTCAAAGAACTCAAGCTTGACATCCCATTATATCCTGCAGTCCCATTACTGGGCATCTACACCGAAGGAAAAAAATCTGTTTATGATACAGAAACTTGCACTACACTGTTTATTGCAGCTCAATTTACAATCGCCAAAATGTGCCTAAATAGAATAATATACTGACCTTTCCAAAACAAGTGGTAATACTATAAGTAGGTGAATTTCACTCTTGACCTTCAATATTGGCTCTTTCTTGGATAGCCTGTTGGTCCCCCTTGCAGATTTTGGACTCACTAGCCTTCATAATCATGTGATACAATTCTTTAAATATCCTTCTATAAATGTCCAGAGCTTACTGGTTCTATTGCAGTAGTGAACCCTGAGTAATTCAGAGATTAATGCAGTGGAACAAGACATCTACTTTTAGGTACATTCTGTGCTCAAATCTATGTATATATTGTTGAAATTTGTCCAGGGATGAAGAGCTCACTGAGCTAATATGTTCATATGGAATGTACA
>CAUYQV010116257.1:0-11250 GCA_963574575.1 Galagoides demidoff
GGTGCCTGTGGTCCCAGCTACTTGGGAGGCTGAGGCAGAGACTCGCTTGAGCCCAGGAGTTGGAGGTTGCTATGAGCTGTGATGCCATGGCACTCTACCCAGGGGGATAGCTTGAGGCTCTGTCTCAAAAAAAAAAAAAAAGAATGAACATACAGGAAATATTCAGGAAAAAAATATTCATACAGCGGAAAAAAAAAAACTAGGACAAGAAGATGTTAAGTAACTTATTAAAACCTATTTACATGTAGAATCACCCATAACAGCCCTTTGCTTTCCAACCAAACATCCCTAGGGCTGTCCACATCTCATATTAATAAAGTGCCACCCCCAGCTCTTGGCTTTCCCTCCCAACTAGCTTCCAAGGGGCCCCACTTACAGCACAATGAGGGTGAGGATGAAAAAGAAGTGCACGCTTCCAATGAGGTTCTGATAGATCCAGACCACCCACAGGTAGCCAGGTCTTTTCCTTAGGGTGTCGATCCAGCTGTAGATGGAGTGAATGAAGAAAGGCAGACCCCGAAACGGACCACAGTCCACTGAAGGTTTCAATCTGGTAAAATAAAAAACATCTCTAGCGCAAGACGCAGGTACAGTTACTACTTTATTTTTATTTTTCAAATATAGAATTATAAACCCTGTCAAGAAAGGCCAGGTAGAAAATGGGTTCCCAATAACATGGAATTTTAAGGCAACAAAAGTCTAAAAAGGCCACAAAAGAGAAGTAACACCACTGTCATTTGAACAATGGCTGCTCACTTGCGTTTTTTGGCATTGTTATTCACTGAATCTGGGTTTTTCTCTGAATTCCACGCAGAGCATGCACTACTCAATTTTATCACAAAATACTCGCTTTCTACACACATTTTAAAACAAACAACCACCATAAACGAATTGATGCAAATACATTAGGGCTTGAACAATCTCAGTAGTGGATGAAAGACATTTTGCAGAATTCTGCCAAACAAAAGGGTTGAATAGGCTGTGGGCAAAGAAAATGGGTGGGAGGGGAATTAAGGAAGGAAATATTTTAATATATGATGCTGTATTTTTTTGCAAAATAAAATTAACATTTAGTAACACACTAATGAATTTTACCTCCAAAGAGAATAGTGCAAAAAAAATTCAAAAATTAAAAAAAAAATAGTGCACTGGAAAAGTATTGGCTAATGGTGGAGAGCTGTGGGTCGCAGACCCAGAAAACATTCCCCCTTGCAGATCCCAGGGTAACTGATCATTCCCATTGTCAGAAGCCCAGGGAAAAACTTGCAGCATGATCACCAGCCTGCTACAATTTCAACTCTAAGCAACACACTTTAAAGAGCCAAAGAGGAGCCTCCCAGTGGCCAAAGGGAGCAAACCTAGAAGGCAGTAAAATGGGACGCGACCCCCATTCAAATCCCAGAGATGTGGGCAAGTCCCCAAAAGTAGCTATTAAAAAACACCTCATTTCCCAAAAAGACATAATACATACAAATCTCAGGGATAATTGGAAAAGTCATCAGAGAAATGCTGAATGAAAATCAAGCTCTTCAACTCATAACATCGCAGTGCTGAAACACACCCTCTAGTCATCCAGGCAACCAAGCCTCTTGCCTTCTTAGAAGGGGTGCAATTGCTCAACGACACCAAGGGGCTTTACAAAGCAACTTTTTAAACTTTCCTTTTGGCTCCGCACCTGTGGCTGAAGTGGCTAAGGCGCCAGCCACATACACCTAAGGTGGGGGGTTCAAATCTAGCCTGGGCCGCCAAACAACAATGACAGCTGTAACCAAAAAATAACCGAGCATTGTGGCAGGCACCTGTGGTCCCAACTACTTGAGAGGCTCAGGCAGGAGACTCACTTGAGCCCACGAGTTAGAGGTTGCTGTGAGCTGTGATTTCATAGCACACTACCCAGGGTGACAGCTTGAGGCTCTGTGTCAAAAATAAAATAAAATAAACTTTCCTTTTGGGCCAAAGCCTGAGCCTGTGAGGATTTGAGCAGCCCTGTAAGACCCCATGACACCAGTTTCCAAAGATTCTGAGGTTTAGCCCTTCCTTCCCAGATATAATATCAAATAGATAAAATCTCCTGTCATATTATATCTTATACTTTGAAATATGGAAGCATATTTTAAATATGCTTCCAAGGCATTTATTTATTACACTGTTCTCTGCCAAGATTTCACATTACCTTAAAATTTAATTCAGTCTTTACATTTCTCTACTAAGGTCACTACCTCCGCATATTACATAACACCTTTGTCCTATGCAATGGTGAACCTCCCCAACCCCGGCAGCCATTCTGCTCCCAGGTTTGCACAGTGAGCCCCCCAGCAGCCTCTCTGCTCCCAGATCCACACAGCAACCCCCCCTGCAGCTTCTCTGCTCCTGGGTCCACACAGTGAGTTCCGCGCAGCCTCTCTGCTCCCCGGAAAACCAACTAGATGTTAATAGGGCTCCCCTACAAGGTAAAAGCTTCTTACTCAAACTTAATGAAAAAGGAGTAAAACTTCTGCAAAGTGCTCTTTAAGAAGAGGTACTTTTTGTTTATGAAAAGAAACCAGTGAGTCCCCTGAGAATAATAAAGGGGAATATTTTACAATGAAGCATAAGATTTGGAGTGAAGAATTCAGATGTTCTGCTGGTCCAGGCTGTTAATACTCTTCTTGTTCCTTCGTAAGTAACATAACCCTTCATGTGTGTCATAGACAATGTCTGCGATCCTCTGCAATACAAAGTCATTTTCCAACTTGTTCTCCTGGCAAATCAATGCAATGTCCCTTAGCTTTCTGAAGTAGAAATCTCTCTTTTTCTCCAAGTCTTCAAGGGCAAGTTGCAATACTCTGACCTGCTCCATCAACTCGGCCGCCTGCTCATCCCTACTGCTCATACCAAGATTCCTTCCCACCATGTTGGGGCCAGCCTTTGGTTTATGTGGGCCTCAAGTACCAAAGAAGGAAGCCACTGCAATTTCTTGACCTTGTCTGGCAGCTATTCCATCATAGTTTGCATGAAAAAACTTTTCAAACCACCGAACAAATTCCCAATTGTCCTGAAACTTTCCTTTTACTAATTTATCCAGAGGAACGATTTTATCAACTCTCATCCTCTTGAAACCTGCTTGTAGTACTTTGAAATTCTGGATATACTCATCTTCTAGCTTAGCTAGGAATTTCACTTTCTTTGAAGCCAGAGAACAGCACGTCCATAAGCTGACAATAGACAGCCCCTGAGCACAAATGTTCCATCTTTGTCAGATGCAGCTGCCCAAGCCAGTATGTCGTGACGACTTAAGTTATCACCAGGGACTGATGTCCAGTGTACATTCACTGCCATCTTCGGCTCTTGACAGAACCATGTGCACTGCCTGTGCCCAGCTTGGGTTCCATCTTTGTCTGGTTCAAACCGCCCTGCCCCGCCCATGTGATGACCTCATACGCATGCATCCATGTAAAAGAGGAATATTTTAGAATCAACGTGTCCAGTCTGGGCTCTGAACTTAGAAACAGCAATTCTTGCCTGTTCCACCCACGTGCTCCTTGAAAAACAGAAATGCTGTCACTCACTGCCTTGCTGGTGTGACTTACACTCCAAGGGTCAGCTCTTGGACCAGAGGCATCACCTAATCCAACAGTGGCCAATCCAAAGGCCAGACAGTGTCTTAGCTCTAAAAAATGAATTGGAGTGATCAGACTACCTTCTTGGGAACTTGAATTCAGAAATTCAAAGAGGGAGGGCTGTCAACTATAGAAGTCACAGCTGGTAATGAGGATCAGGTGTGGTCAGTTGTTGTGAATGAGCAGAGGACAAGGAACTGTGAATGGTTAGGAAGAAGAAAAGGCAGTAGCAGGCCAAGAGGAACAAGGGCACTGTGAAGCAAAGCAGCCTTCTCTGAAGCTGCCTGTGTTCCTGATGGCTCCAGATCCACAGGTCCTAAACATCAACTCCTCGGTCTGTTCATTCACTCACCCATTAGTTTGCTCATTCATTCATTAAACAGAGGTTTATTCTACCAAGCTCTGTTCTAGACAGGCTCTGGGGGTTCCATATTAAATAAGACATAGTCCCTGCCTTCCTGGACACACGTTCTAGCAGGAAAGATGGATAAGCAATGAGTAAACAAAGTCTCAAACAAAGGTGTTTCTAATTATGAAGGACGGAACGAAGGAAAGAAACTCAGGCCTGAGAGAGAGCAGTGGTAGGGACAGACAACTGACCCTGAGGGCTGTGAAGGTCAGATTTGAAGATGACCTTGGAGCTGGGAACCTGGAGAGTGGAGAGAAGGCAGCTGAGCAAAGGGAGAGCACTTCCCCCAGGGCACCCTGACTATAGGGAGTGGGCCTGTGGTGGAGGATCTGGAACCTAGAGAGCTGAAGGGAGAGGAGGCCAGATGGGTAGGAGGAGCCAGGTCACTCAGCCATTCATCTAACAGAAATGAAACTCTGTTGTTGATGTGGAGGCTGGGAAGTTTCAGTTCCTGGCAGAAGTGAGAAAGCTACTCCTGACTATAGCACTTTGATGGGTGGTGATCAAACTAGGATATGTTCCCTTCCTTTATTTTATTTATCTATCTATTTCTGGAGACAGAGTCTCACTCTGTTGCCCCAAACTAGAGTGCCATGGCATCCTCATGGCTCACAGCAACCTCAAACTCCCCAGTTCAAGTGATCCTCCTGCCTCAGCCTCCCAAGTGGTGGGGACTACAGGTGCCTGCCACAATGCGCCTGACTAATTTTTCTATTTTTAGTAATAGACTGATCTATTACTTATACTGATCTCAAACCCCTCAGCTCAAGGAATCCTCCTGCCTCAGCCTGCCAGAATGCTAGGATTATAGGTGTGAGCCACTATGCCTGGCTCCTCCGTTGATTTTAGTGTCTATGGTTACCAAGGAAACTTAGATTAAGCACTGTGTCAAGCAATTCTTTTCTTTCTTTCTTTTTCTTTTTCTTTTTCTTTTTTTTTTTTTTTTTTTTGAGACAGAGTCTTACTTTGTCACTCTTGGTAGAGTGCCATGGCATCATAGCTCATAGCAACCTCAAATTCTTGAACTCAAGCAATCTTCTTGCCTCAGCCTCCTGAGTAACTGGGACTACAGGCGCCCACCACAACACTTGGCTATTCTTTTTAGAGCCTGGGTCTTGCTCTAGCTCAGGCTGTTCTCCAACTCCTGAGCTCAAGCAATCCACCTAGCTGGGCCTCCCAGAGTGCTAGGATTATAGGTATAAGCCATAATACGCAGGGGTTTGACATTTAGGGTCTAACTGTCCTTCTAAGCTGCAGAGCACACCTTTCATATGCAAACCAACCAATCCAGACCCCATACCCCTAACCACCTCCTACTCTTATAGGCTCTCACACTGTAAGCCACCCTTCTCTAGCCTTAATCACCCCAGGGCCAGGTGCCAGACAGCTCAGGACAGGCCCTGAACCCCAGAGCCTGCTGAGATTATTCAGACTAGTAGAACTGAGTCTTCTTCCCCTGCCTCCCCCATTCCTTACCACAGGAACCCCAACAAAGGCTCTGTCCCATGTCTTTCCCTTGCTCCCTCTGCCTCCTGGTGGTCCCGTGAAGCCCTGCATGGCACTGAGCAACCTCCTCCTCTTAGGAACTATAATAAACTATCTTTTGGGGGGCAATCATCTCCTGATCTGTTGGCCTCACCATACCTGAATCATAATAAAACCTACATCTTAAAACAAATGCCCGCCCAGTCTCAAAACCCTCACCCAGGGTCACCATCTCCTACCTCCAAATGGTGATGGCCAGGGTGCACAGGACACCAGTGAAGGATGGAAAAAAGAGCAGGAAGATGAAGAAAGTCATCATCTGGGAGGCCCGCCAGGCCTTGCTCGGAGGCTGGAAGTTCATCATCAGGCTGATCTGAAGAGAGAGAAGCAGCCACCCATCATGTGTGGCCAAAGGAGAAGCCAGAGGGGATCCTACCCAGGCACCAGCTTCCCTGTGTCCCCTTCTCTGCTCCAACCGCCACCAGGTCACATGTGCCAGGGCAAAGCCAATTGGTTGCAACATCAGACTGACTCACATTTTTGGCATAAAACATGATGAAAAGAGTAATCATTTGGATAAAGGGCAGCAGAGGGCAGAAGAAGATTCCAATCCTGTAAGGGAGAGAGGGGAAGCGTCAGAGGTCGGAGCAGACGCAAGGAGTGGGGGTAAAAGCAGGGGGTAGGTGTGACCTAGATCGTGTCTCCCCCAAAATCTGTATGTCAAAGTCCTAACCCTTAGTACCTTAGAATGTAACTGTATTTTGGAGGTGATTGAAGGAAAATGAGGTCACCATGGTGGGCCCCAGTCCAATACAACTAGTGTCCCTTAAAGAAGTTAGGACACAGACATACACAGAACGGCAGGACCACGTAGAGACCTGGGGAGAAGATGAATATCTAAAAACCAAGGTACGAGGCCTGGGACAGAGCCTTCTCTCGTGGCCCTCAAAAGAAATGGGCAGTGGTGCCGGTAGTACAATGGGTATGGTGTCGGCCACATACACCAAGGCTGGCAGGTTCAAACCTGGCCTGGGTCAGCTAAAAAGGAACAATGACAACTGCAACAACGAAAGAAAGAAACTGGCCTTGCCAATACCCTTGACCTTGGACTTCCACTCTCCAGAACTATTGAGAAAATAAGTGGCTGTTTTATAAGCCACCCAATCTGTGGTACTGTGTTCTGGTGGCCCTAGCAAAAAAACACTGAGGGGGACTTATCTCATCACAGAAGAGCAGGCAAATTCCTGCCACGCCCAGTATCCACAGCTGTCTTCAGTCCCACTCTGAAAAGGATTTTGTTGAAAAACCACTCACACAGCCACTAGACCCATAGATGGCCTTCAGCATGCCCAAAGCTAGCATGTCCCAAGCACGGGACATGGACATACCCCTCTCGCCCTATCCCTTCCATTTCTCTCCAGCCCCATCGTATTCCAGAAGGTCTGAGGGCCTGCTGGGACAAAGCATTCAACTGCATGAGTTACCAATGAGAAAAGCCTTTTCTTCCCAAGTCTCCTTCAATGCTACTGAGCACCAAAATAAGAAAATCACAGTGTAGGGCTGAGAATGTCCTCAACTCCTAACACTTGCCAATTTCCCATCTTTTAAAAAAAGGAGTAGGCTTTGGCCCAAGAGCCTCAGCGCACAGCAGAATCTAGCTAGAATCTAATGACTATTTAAAATGGAATCGCTTTTATTTTTCCAGTTACTTGTGATTTCTGCCAAATGGCACTGGTTTTCCACTAATGATTGTAAAATAAAGACTTCTTTTAAAACGTATTTGATTTTTAAAAGGCAAGCAATTTAAAAGAAAATATTATGTAGATAAAAATACAGGTGCTATGCCCAAAAATAGGCAGGCTGCTATGCAAAGACTTAAGTTGGGAAAACATGTTCCCCACCGACCCTGTCTCTGTGTCATCCCTGACACACACTACTTTTCTGTCATTCTATTATATTCTTTTCAAACTTAATCATCAAAGGCAACATTCTCCTACAACCCACAAAAGATAAACCAGCAATTGCCATGGTGAAAAAAGATGAGTATTTTCAATTGTGCTTATTGACAATTTATCAACAAAAACCTAAAAGGCCCAGAAGTAATAATGGTCATTTCTATTGTCATTTTTCTCTGTGCATCCTTCATCAAATAATTAGCATTATGAGAGCTCAGAATCTAGGATTAAAAATGCCTGGCCATAGTGAGGTCTCAATAAATGTGGCTGTATTATCATTACCTTGTATCCTATAATTAACCCACATTATTTTAGTTTTTTTAATTGGTTTTTTTCTTCTTTTCCTTTACACCAAGAAGAAAGAATGCCCGCATTATTTTTTAAAAAACAAAAACAGGGCCCGGGCAAGATGGCTCATGCCTATAATCCTAGAACTCTGGGAGGCCAAGGTGGGTGGATTGCCCTGAGCTCACAGTTTAAGACCAGCCTGAGCCAGAGTGAGACCCCTGTCTCTAAAAAAAAAAATAGCTGGGAGTTTGAGGTTGTTGTGAACTATGACGCAATGGCACTCTACCAAGGGTGACAAAGTGAGTCTCTATCTCAAAAAAACAAAACAAAACAAAAAAACATGCTAGGCCCAGTAGCTCATGCCTGTAATCCTAGCACTCTGGGAGACCAAGGTGAGAGGATTGATTGAGCTCTGGAGTTTGAGATGAGCCTGAGCAAGAGTGAGACTAGGCTCTATTAAAAACAGAAAAATTACTATGAAACCATTTTATAATCACTCATATGAAAGACGAATCACAACTATAGCCCAGGATGAAGGAGGGAAGGGGTGAGGAGAAGGGAGGGGAGTGGGCTAGGGAGGGTTAATGGTGGGACTACACCTATGGAGCATATTGCAAGTACAAGTTGGATCTATCAGGTGTAGAACACAAATGTCTCAACACTGTAATTGGGTAAACAAGGTGAAGGCTATGTTAATTAGTAGGATGTAAGCACTCTAATTTGTAAAATAATCAACACATTAATCCCACAATGACATAAATGTATTCATGATCTATGTATAAATGACTTAATTTAAAAAAAAAAACAGAAAAATTAGCTGGGTGTTGTAGCAGGAGCCTGTAGTCTCAGCTACTTGGGAGACTGAGGCAGGAAGACTGCTTGAACCCAGGAGTTTGGGGTTGCTGTGAGCTAGGCTGATGCCACAGTGCTCTAGTTTGGGGCAACAGAGTGAGACTCTGTCTCAAAAATAAATAAAGTAAAATAATAAAAAACAGAAAAAAACCCTTAAGAGTGCTTATAAGTACCATATGATCAAGCAATTCTAGGTTATATATCTGAGAGAACTGCAGGTGGGATGTGGAAGAGATACTTGCACACCCATGATCACAGCAGCACTATTGGCAACAGTCAAAAGGTAGAAGCAACTCGACCATTCATGGACAAACGAGTGGATAAATAAAATGTGGTCTATGCATACAATGGAATATTGGTCAGCCTTAGAAAGGGAATGCTACAACATGGATGAATACTGAGGACATTTTGCTAAGTGAAATAAGTCAGTGGAGAAAAGAAAAATGCTGACTGGGTGGCTCACACCTGTAAGCCTAGCACCCTAGGAGGCCGTGGTAGGAGGATCACTTGAACTCGGGAGTTTAAGACCAGCCTGAACTCGGGAGTTTAAGACCAGCCTGAGCAAGAGCAAGACCCTGTCTGTACTAAAAACAGAAAAAAAAAAGTTAGCTGGGCATGGGGCACATACCTGTAGTCATTCAAGAGGCTGAGGCAGGAGGATCATTGAACTCAAGAGTTTGAGGTTGCTGTGAGCTAACCTGAGACCATGGCACTCTAGCTTGTGTGACAGAGGAGTAAGACTCTGTCTCAAAAAAAAAAAAGAAAGACCATATGAGGCATCTAGAGTAGTCAGGCTCATAGAAACAGAAAGTAAAAAGGGGCTCGGCGCCTGTGGCTCAAGTGGCCAAGGCACCAGCCACATACACCCAAGGTGGTGGGTTCGAATCCAACCTGGGCCGCCAAACAACAATAATGGCTGCAACCAAAAAATAGCCAAGCCTTGTGGTGGGTGCCTATGGTCCCAGCTACTCAGGAGGCTGAGGCAGGAGACTTGCTTGAGCCCAGGAGTTGGAAGTTGCTGTGAGCTGTGATGCCATAGCACTCTACCCAGGGGGACAGCTTGAGGCTCTGTCTCAAAAGAAAAAAAGAAAGTAAAATGGTGGTCCCAGTGTGACTGCTGTCTGTTGAGGATCTCAGCCCAAAGCCTACTCCCTTTTTGTTTTTTTAAAAGAGAAATTGGCAAGTGTTAGGAGTTGCCCCTAGAGCAAGTAAAATTGATTGTGATGATGGGTGTACAACTCTGGAATGGCTAGAAAAGACATTCTAGCCCCACACTGAGGAAATGAGGAATTGTAGCCCGATATGGCGTTTTGGTTTTGCAAGATTAAAAAGCCCTAAGAATGGCTGCACAAATGTGAATATACTCATTGTGCATTTTTTTTACTACAATTAAAAAAAGAGTGCTTGTAAGAATAACAACAGTTGTAATAACTCCATTTATATGTTCCTCAGTCAAGCACATGCTAAGCCCTTAGTGTATATATTTTCATATTTAATCCTCTCCCCAACCCTGTAAGAGCTATTATCTCCACCATTTGAAGATTAGAAAACTAAGTTTTAGAGAGAGTTTCAGGAAGTTGGCCTAAGGCATTATAGTGGAAGTAATTTGGGTAAAAGGCTTTTGTAAGCTGCCAAATCACCAGCGGTGACTTGGCTGTGAGCAAATACATCACTTCAACTACCAGAGAGAAGTCCTCACTATCTCTAAAAATAAATTCACTGACACTGAGTTATTTGCTGACAGCTAAATCACTCAAATCAACTTTAAACAGTTAGAAAACAAAATACTTTCCAGTTATATGGCATACTGGAGTTTGCAAAGTAGCTTTCATCTATCATGGCATTTAATCCACAACACAATTCAAAGGCAGTTATTATTTTTTATTTTTATTTTATTATTTCTTTTTTTGAAACAGAGTCTCAAGCTGTCACCCTAAGTAGAGTGCCATGGAGTCATCATAGCCCTCAGCAACCTCTAACTCTTGGGCTCAACCAATCCTCTTGCCTCAGTTTTTTGTATTTTTAGTAGAGACAGAGTCTTGTTCTTGCTCAGGCTGGTCTCAAACCCATGAGCTCAAGCAATACACCTGCCTTGGCCTCCCAGAGTGCTAGGATTACAGGCGTGAGCCACCTCACCTGGCCAAAGGCAGCTATTATTATGTGCATTTCACAGGTGAGGAGATTGAAACCCCATTCTGTTTATCCACTCATTTGTCCATGAACACTTGAGTTGCTTCCACCTTCTGACTGTTGTGAATAATGCTGCTATGAACATAGGTATGCAAATATCTCCTCCAGATCCTTCTTTTGCTGCTTCTGGATGTGTACCCAGAAGTAGAATTGCTCAGTCATATAGCACTTATAAGCCCACTTCTATTGTTCTTTATTCTTAAAAAAGTAATGTGGGTAAATTATATAACACAGGGTAATAATACAATAGCTCCATTTATGGAGGCTCAGAGAAGCCCAGTGACCTCAGTGAGTGTCAGAGCCAGCCCCAGAATCAAAGTTTATCCAATTCCAAATCTAGTATTTTCAAATTACCCACCCCACCATCAGATGGAACCTGGAAATGTGATATACCACCAGGAGTCTGGTAGTTTTTTATTTTTTTGAGACGGAGCCTCAAGCTATCCCCCTGGGTAGAGTACCATGGCATCAC
>CAUYQV010116258.1:0-19698 GCA_963574575.1 Galagoides demidoff
AGCTACTTGGGAGGCGGAGGCAGGAGACTCACTTGAGCCCAGGAGTTGGAGGCTGCTATGAGCTGTGATGCCATGGCACTCTGCCCAGGGGGGTAGCTTGAGACTCCGTCTCAAAAAATAAAAATAAAAAAAAATAAAAAAATAAAAATACAGCCTATCGAGAAAACAAGAGTGGGTGAAACTGATTAAGATGAGTGCTCAGTAAAAAAATTGGAACAGTGATAACAATCATCCTGCTTGGGTAGAGAAACAGATTGTTGGTTTAAAAACGCAGTTGGAACACTGGCTAGCTCAGTTGGTAGAGTATGAGACTCTTAAAATGCAGTTGGTTTCCAGGACATTGTGCTAAGTGAAGAAATTAGGCAATCACAAGAAGACAAATGCTACCTGACTCCATTTACACACCATATCTAAAGTAGTTCAAGTCAAAGAGACAGAAATGGGGAGAGGTGACCAGGTATTAGGGAGAGTTACTATTAAATAGATATAGAGTTTCAGCTTTGCAAGATGAAAAAGTTCTGGATGTCTGTTGTACAACAACATGAATACATTTTATAGTAGTGGACACTTAAAAACGGTAAAAATAATAAATTGTATGCCTTTTACCATAATTCAAAGTTTTAAAATAAATTGGAAGAGAGAAAGACAGAAGGGAAGGAAGAAACAGAAAGAAAGGCAATTTGTTGGAAAACAAATTATTAAAAACAGCAAGGGGAGAGTTGGGTGGATGGACAGGGTAAGGGTGAAGGTGTGGCTGAGCCACCTGGAGCTGGGTATGTGGGTTATGGGCAGGACTCAACAGAAACTCGCTCAAGTCCTGAGGGAGGTAGGCTAGCAACCCCAGCTCAGTTCTTTCACCAACACCTCACTCCAGCCCCTGGAGAGCAGAGACCAAGGGCACCCTCATCTGCATTTAGCCAGATAGAGCCAGTACCCACTTGTAACAGGCTCTAGCCACAGGCCCAGACTCATGAGCACCCAGCCTGGTCCAGGTGCGCAGTTGCACACCTAGACATCTGATCAACACCACTCCTAGGGCCAGATGGTGACAGCATGTGTGGGCACTGTATGAAATGACTTGTGTAAGGCTATACCCTAAGAGGTGAGGGCTAATAATAAAACTCCATTTTATAGATAAGGAAACTGGTGTACAGCAACACGCCCCTTCCCGCTACAGCAACATTGGGCAAAACTGGTCCCTCATCAAACTATACCACCCTCCTCAAGTGTACCCTGTCAAGTCGTCAGAATGCACTGGGCAGGGAGACCCTTGAGCTGAGCCTGGAAGATAAAATGGAGTCAAATGGATGACAGATACTCCAAGTGGCCAAGACTGTCAGGGTGAGGCTGAAACAAAATTGGCTCCCGAACCATTGGCCCCGGGGGTCCAGCCCCCCAGCTCTCAGGCAGACCACAGCACCCTCTGGCAGCCTGCACACTCACCCCTCCACTTCTGGCTTAAGTTGGGCCCATGTCTGTCTCCACAGACACCCCAGTCCTGTGCTATGCATGTAAGCAGTGTTCACAGAGACATTGGCCATCTGCCATGTGGGGACATGAAGGAGCTCTGGAATGAAGGCCTACTGGGAGCCCTGCAGGGACAGACATGCAGAGGCCTCAAGGCTCAGCCCTGTGGGAGAAGAGTAGAGAGGCTGTGCTGCCCTCCCATGAGTAAGCAGAGGCACACAGGGCCAGAGAGAGAGCCTCATGCCTGGACACACACTCCCCCTGGGACACCCACACACAACACACACAACACGTAGGTGTGCACAGGGAAAAGAACCACCCAAATTCACAGATACCTACACCCAGACACACATGTACCCAAAGGAGGTGGGGTCCAATCAGGACAGCAAGGGGCCTAGTTCTTGAGTTCTGGTTGGGAGCCAACCTTCCAGAAAGGACCCTTCCCAGCCCTGTAACCAGAGCTCTGTCTGGGAAAAAAACGCCAGCCCAGGGAAAAGAGCTGGGACCAGGAGTCTCCCCCTCAGGGGAGAGGTCAGCCCTCCCGCCCTCCACTTCTCCAACACTGCAGGCACAGGGAAAACTGAGATCTGGTTAAGAAACAGCTACCTAGCATTCTCCTGGGTATGGACTTGAGACCAGACATTTGCGGGGTTGTTATTTCTTAAACAAAATATTTTATTGTCACATCCTCAATGTGCTATATAAATATAAAGTGCAAAGTTTCCAACCCCCGCCCATAGGGCTGGGAGGAAGTGGGGAGGGAGTGTTAAATGTCAGTTGAACACAAATAACTTTCCAGCGCCAACACAGGCGTGAAATGCTCACGTAACACACACGTAAGAGGTCCACAACACAACAGACGCCTCACTTCCTGAGTCCCCAGCTCCCCCAGGAACACAAGGCTCAGGCTCCAGGCCCTGGGATAGACCACCCTCCAGACAGGGCTCCTAATTGTCACAGCTTGTTCCTTGGAACTCTCAGGCAGCAAAGGGCTTCAACGTAGCGATGGATCAGAGAGAGTCCATGGGTGTAGAGTCCAATTAATTTCTGCCAGAGGATAAGGGAGGAGAATGTAGACATACCCTCCATTCCTGTCCCTTCAATGAGGGCCAGCCCTTGGTCCCCTAACAGAAAAGCACCAGGTCAGAAAGGCCAGCACTCCAGCTTTCCTACTGCCCCCATTTGGGGACTCTTCAAACTCCAAGGAGGCAACAGCCCTCCCAGAGGTTAGGGGGATGTATTGAGCCAGAGGGGCACCAGCCTGTCCACAGTCAACAGCTCTAGGAATCAGTGAGAACCAGCACGTGGAGGTAAGAGAAGGGTCCTGCCTCAGTGACACAGCACCTGGGTCTCAAACTGCAGCAGCTGCCCCATGAAACTGAAGTTAGGGGAGATAACTCCCCGGCGTTGCTTAACAAAGTCAAAGGCCTCATCCAGCCGCACTCGGTGGCTCTGCATCAGGTATGCCAGGCAGATGGTGGCAGAGCGAGAGATGCCCGCCTGACAGTGCACCAGCACCCGGCCTCCACTGTTCTTCACTGAGTCTGCAAGGGAGATTGGGGAAAAGGGTCAAATGGGAAGGAGCACAGGCCAGGAGACAAGAACCCCCTCCTCCGGAGCCCTTCCAGATCTCTGGGCAGAGTGCCCCCTTACCAATGAAGCCTATGGCCTCCTGGAACCAGGCGCTGATCTCCACCATCTGGTTGTCTTCCACTGGGATACTCTTGTAGTGGAAAAGGCCCTCAAAGTGGTTGGGGCAACTGGCAGAAACGTTGAGGACAGCTGTAATGCCACAGGCCTGCAAACCCTGCAGGTCTGATGAGTGGCTACAACTTCCCAGGAACAGGTAGGGCAAGATCTCCACTGGGCCACCCTGGAAGGAGAAGAGGGGCTATGGTGAGACCTTTGTATCCCAATCCAGAAGGACCTGAGCACCAGCTGAATGGAGACATCATGGGTTGACTGAGACAAAAGAAGCCCTCAGCCAGTCCTCCTGCCTGGGAAAGCAGGACAAGGGGGGACACACACGTGCCCCCTCATGCCCCAAATATACATGCATACATATATAAGGGCCCACAAAGTCTCACGTACACAAAAATGTGTACTCCAAGCTGACCACTATGGCTCAGTGTTTAGCGCCCCCTTCCTGTCCCCCGCCCCCATCCCGCACAACAGGAGCCACCAAGTTTGAACTTGCCTGGGCCGGATAAACAAAAATTATATACTCCAATTTGCATTCAGCCATACACACACACATAAAGTTCCTCGAATCCGTAAGTAAATAGCAGGCTCCTTCCCTAAAGGCGCCTAGCCTGCGGGGACCGAAGGGGGGGGCAGAAACAGGAACAAGGAGCCCTGAGCTCGACTCACCTGGTCATAGAAGGGAGCCCTAGGGTCTGAGCGGCTGTTTTCAGGCCCTGCAGGCGAAGGCGCCGGAGCAGGGGCCTCAGAGCACAGATCTGGACAGCAGGCCTGGAAGCCATCGAAGCCTCCTGCAGGCAACGGAAGGACACGGTAAGTCAGGGAGGCGGCACTGGGGTCCAAAGTGGGAGCGGACCGGGACTGGGGCGGGCGGCGCGCTCACCTCGCAGGAAGCACACGGCGGTGGGCCCGGTGCGCATCTCGTGCAGCAGCGCGGCGAGCAGCAAGTGGGCCGGGCCGTCGGGCCGGAGCTCAGCCACCGAGGCGCTGCCCTCGTCCAGCACCACGGCCCGCGCCAGCTCCCCGCGGGCCAAGCGCGCCCGCAGCGCGCGGTCTGGCAACAGGCAGGCGAGGGCAGCGGCCGGAGGGCCCCGAGCGCGGCGCCGCAGCAGCGCGTTCCACGGCACTGGCCGTGCGGCGCTCACGTGGCGCCGGCAGAAAGCCAGGAAGGGGCGGCAGTCGAGCAGCAGCGTACGCTCGGCCTCCCGCGGCTCTCGCAGCAGCTCACCCAGCTCCGCACACTCCAGTTCGAGCGCTGCCTCCAACCCCATGGCGGACCGGCGCGGCAAGCTGAGGTTCCCTTCTAACTTCGCTTCGGCTCTTCTTGCCGCTTCTCCCCGCGTTAGCTATCTCGCTGCCCGCGCGTTCTGTTCCAGGCGCCCTCTGCAGCGGCCCGACTTAAGTACCCGTGGGCCGGCCTCCGGGTCACCATACAAGGGCAGAGCAGGAAGGCGCTGGCGCCCGCCCCCGCGGCCTCACGTGGGGCGCTGGCTGGGCCCGCCTGGGGAAGAAAGGGAGTGGAGGGGCGGGGAGGAGGAACACTTGAGCGGGAAACCAGGGGCCTCTCCTAAGGGAAGGTGTGTTCCACATGGCCGGTGGGGCCCGCACGCTCTGCGCCCCACCCGTTTTATTCAAAAACGCTTATTCCTCGAGAACTCAACTTCTAGTGTGCACATTCCCATCTTAAGAGACTTGGCTGGGGCGGAGGGGGGGGGCAATGGTATCCCCTATGTCCTGCTTCCTCTTCCTTTCCCCTTTCCCTCCCAGGATTGTCTCCCTAGGAATTTGTTACAACAAAAATTGACCTGCTGCCAGGGATGATTCTACACCAGAGGATGGGAGGGCCCTGCAGGAAATGCCCCCTCTACTAGAGACCTTGGGGAGAAGGGACTTCATCTACTTAGAGACCTTGGGGAGAAGGGACTTCATATACCCTCCCTTTCCCCATCTCTGGTGCATGAAGGAGACCAGCGCTCAGGTTTAGTGACCAGACTGGGCTGGAACATAGTCCTCTGAGCCCAAGCCCCTGGTCTTTGGCATAGGGGGAATGAGGAGGCTCCGGGTCCTGATTCAGGGAGAAAGGCAGGGGCCTGTGATGAGTTTCCAATTAGGAGTGTGATAAAGCTTCTTCTCCGAGGCCCAGGGAAAACCCCCCTGGGGCCCAGAGAGAAGCATTTCCCCAAGTTACAGGCAACTCTAAAGGGGAACTCTGCTGACGCTACAGGGCTCTCCCTGACCTCGACCTCGTATGAGGGAATTTTAGGAGCCCAAGCAAGGGGAAGAGGGAGAAGCACTGACAGAATCTGCCTCTTCTATACCTCCCAGGGTGGGAGCAAGGCTCCAGGACCCGCACTGGTGCAGTGAGATGGGGACCTGGTAATCTGCATCCATGCTGCCTGCCCCCACCAGTCGCCAGCTGGATGTGGTGAGGCCCCATGTGTGTGAGGGGGTGGGGTGGGGGTCTGGGCCCCTGGGCTGGGAGCAAGAATTGTTGGCAGTTGAAATCCTGACACTGAGCAGAGAAGTTGAAGTGGGTGGGGACAATGTCCACCTGCCTCCAACTGCTTGGGATTTCACAGCCCAAACCACCAGTCTCCCATCCCTGAGTCACTCCTCTGTGCCCTTTGTAAGACTCTGCCAGCTCCCTTGCAGATCCATATGTCCAGACTATCATACAGGGCTACAGCTAGGACTGTGGCAGACCCCCCACTGCAGGGACTTACAAACTCAGAATTCTTCTCAGTGGGGTGTTGATGTGTCTGACTGTGTATTGGCTCATGTGTGTGCAGTCCGACTGTGTGAGATGGAGCACAGAGCTCATGTGTGCTAGGGAACAGGCGATATAGGGAAGAGAAACCCCAAGGACTCCAAAGATACCTGGAGTCTCATCATCCTCTCATGCCTCAGTGTCCCCATCTGTAAAGTAGGAGCGCACAATAGACCAGCTGTCACTCAATCTGGCTCCAAGGCTCCGAGGCTATGCTACTGCCTGGGCCATGGTAGCTGAGGCCTAGTCCCTGTCTACCACGCCAGTCTGGAGGCTGATGCAGCAAAGCCCACAACAGAGCCAGGGAGTCTGGGCCACAGATCCCAGAGGCTGATATGAGCTCTTATCCCTGGCATCAGCCTGGCAAATGACTTAATGGCTGATTCCAGGGGCAAATTACACAGATTGTAGAAGGGTTGTCAGGTCCAGTCTTGCTGACCGGTGGGACCTGCGTCATCTGCTCTGCTGGGAGCCACAGCGTTCCAGCTCTGTGGGAAGGAGGAGGAAAAACTCCTGGCCAGTTGGTCTCACTGACTCAGGAGTGAAATCAGCTCAGCCATAAAGAGGGCCCCAGACCCCAACTCTCATTCTGGGCTGGGCCTCTTCCCCTCATCTGGGGAACGACAAGTACCTTGCTGGGAAATTCCATGCGAAGGTGGGAGAACATTGCTGAAGGTTTGCTCTAATGGCACAGTCCCTGGGGCCCTTCCTAGAACTCTGATCAGGACCAGTGATTTCTGCCTGAAGTGGCTGCGTGTATGTCACCCCCTCAATGCCATTTGCTTTGGGGCTGTCCTTTTTTCAGCTCTGGAACATGGGCTCAAGGAGCCCTGGCTTAGCCATAAAGGAGGGGCTTCCCTTTGCCTTCTTCCCCCATTCCCAAACTGGGGAACCCCCCACCCCTGATAATCGTGTGAAAGCCCTGGGCTGGGGTAAGAAGAGAGGGAAAGATTCACAGACCCACGTCCCTCCCCCACTTTTGCTCTGACTAAAGATCCCCCAACCTTTTGTGTGCTCGACCGGTGAGTCATCATGTAGGATGTCTCCTCCCCCCTTGCCACCCCCTCAAAGACCCCAGAGCTGATCCTTGGGAGGCATGACAGACAGGAGACAGGGCTTTGGGCATGGGGGTGGTGGGCAGTATGTGTGTTGGGGGTCTCTTAAGCTGCATGCCCCCCAGGCTACAGGCTGTAGAGGAGGGCCCCAGTCCTCACCAGTAGATGGTGAAGGGCTGACTTACTCAGAGCTTTCTGTTTGTTTTTTTTCTTTTCCTGGCCTTGTTGTGACAGAGCAGACACTATTAAGTAAGTTTGGGGCTCAGCATTTTTTTTTTAATTAAAAACTTGTGAGACCTAACTGGAACAAATGATGATTCTGTGTGTTTTTCTTTCAGTAACAACCACCTATTTTGACAGCTGCTTAAGCGTCACTTGCCTCCTGCCTTTGGGATTCCCAGTCTGTCCCTGCCCCATGCAAAGTGGTTTCTCTTCCACAATCGCTGCAGCACAGCACTAGGCTGATGTTGTGCTGGTTTTCCTTCCTCCTTCTTCCAACTCCCCCAATCAGGTGCCCCAGGGAGGGAGGGTAGTGGAGTGAGTGGTTTGACTACAAAGCTTGGGCCAGAGCAGGTAAGAAGGGTGACAGCCACCCCCAGCCCTGCCTGGGAGTGAGTCAGTGATGACGTCAGGTTTCCTGTGCCAGTCTCTGATGAAGACGCCAATGTCACAGCCACCCCCACAGGCTCCTGCCAGGCGGGACCCAAACCCCACACACCAGGCTTCAGCGACAGCGTGTCTGGGATGATGGCCCTGTCTAACGCAGCACAAGGTGTGGGAGGAGGCTCACCTGGGCATCCAGCACTAGCAAGGCCTCCTCCTGGGGAAAGTGAAGTAGAAAATCCTGCTCACATGTGGATCCGAAGGGACTGGTGTCTGTTCCCACATTCACGTCATTTGAGTGTGTCATGAGTGTGTCACATGCATGTGTGTGAGCAAAGCCCTGCTGGGAAGCTCTCCAGACACAACAGGGCCTCCTAGGGAACCTATCCCTCATACTAAATGTGTGGGTGACCCTCAAGATGTCCTACCTGGCCCTGCAACTCACCCAAGTCACCCTGAGCTTAAGGTCCCCTGGTATGTACCCCCCTACAGTGGGGTGCTGGGCAGGGCTCAGACATCTCAAGGCAGCATCCAGACATGGCTCTGCAGGACTGTGAATCACGTGCCAAAGGCCTCTGCCTTTCCAGTCCCTTTCAGTCAGTGCTCTGAACCTCTCCAGAAGCCGTCAGTCTCCATCTGGGGTTAGTGCAGCTTTAAAGCCCCTCTGACATTTGCTTTTCCTTATTTCAACAGAGGCTCAGCCGCCTTCCCCGAGCATCCATGTGAGAATTGCTCATTCCTTTCTGCATTCATTCATTCCCTCAGCTCTTCATTCAAAAAATGTCTTTCCAGTTCCTATTGTGAGCCAGGTGCTATCCTGTGTACTGGAAATACAGTAATTACTCCCAAACCACTGCCCTCGGGGAGCTGACCTCATTGTTTCCAGCATATTTATTTTTGTGATTGTATTGTATTCATGGCAAGTGATACTAATTATCCACCTTGAGTAATGATATCTTTTCCTTTTAAAAATAAATTTTAGGTTTGTAAATTTTACAATTTTACAAACCTAAAATTGACTTAAAGAAGACTACTGGTTTCAGATGGTACCCAAACATCTTAAAAACGGTGTGTTGCAGGTAGGAGATGCCGGAGTTGGAACACATTATCCAGGAGAGGTGCCTATATTCTCTTCGGGCTGGGCATGGTGCTGCACTGTGGGTCTGGCTTTCTCTCCTGCTATGGTCACCTACAAAGAGAGGAACATGAGGCTGGGCTCAGGGGCTCACACTATAATCCCAGCTCCTTGGGAGGCCAAGACAGGAGGATCACTTGAGCTCAGGAGTTTGGGACCAGCCTGGGAAACATAGCAAGATCTAATCTCTACAAAAAGTAAAATTAACTGGGCGTGGTGGCCCATGCATATAGTCCCAGCTAACTCCGGAGGCTGAGGATCATTTGAGTAATTGAGTCCGAGAGTTTGAGAAGGCAGTGAGCTGTGATCATGCCACTGCACTGTAGCCTAGGTACAGAGTGAGACCCTGTCTCAAAAACAAACAAACAAACAAAAAAAAAAACAAAACATAAGCACCCATCGGGAAGGAGACCCCAGGCCAGAGGAAAGGATCTGGGGACCCAACCCCTTGCCAAGGCCAGAGCCCACTATGCTGACCTGGTCCCTTCAGGTCCCAATGGCATGTCCACCAAAGGGTCCTGGGTTTGGTTATACCCCCCAAAGATGTCTGTGCCTGGGCTTAGGGTTAGGGGAGACTCCCCCAGGCTTTACCCTGGGCACCAACCCACAGCACACCTGCGGAGCCCCACAATCCATGGAGGGAAACAGGCCCTGCTCCCAGCCCATCACCCAGGTGGCTTAGGGAACAGGAGGTTGCTAATGAAGAGCTGCCACCAAGGGTAATGGATGGGCAAGAAGTGAGGGAGTCTCACTGGGTGACTGCACTGTGGTCACAGAATGAGTAGCTGTGTAATAAAACTCCCAGGGCTCTCCTGTGACCACAGTGGGGGTGACAAAGAGATTTGGGGGCCCAGAGGAGCCAGAAACTCTTCCTTCCCACCTTGCCACAGCCACCTTCACCACCATGAAAGACGAGGCCAGTCTCTGCCATTTCCCTGAGGACCAGCAGTGCTAACGGTAGCAGCAGTGGCAGTGGCAGCTACATCCATCAGTTAGCTGTGGGGCTCTGGAACATGCAGCTTTGACTCAAACACAGCTGGGCTGCTTCCCCATTGTGTGACCTTGGACAAGTGATTTAACCTCTCTGTGCTCTCATTAAACAATAGCGATTACTAGCACTGTGCTAGGTGCCTTAAGGAAATTGCTGCATCTAGACTTCCCAGCCTCCTTCACAGATAAGGAAACTGAGGCCCAAACATGTTAGGTGGCAGCACCCAGGCCACACAATCCGCATGTAAGTGGGAGAAGTGGAGCTAGAGCCTGGGTTTAACCACTGAACTGTCCTGCCTCTAAACAGGGTCTGCATGGGCCCTCCCAGTCCTGTATCCACACCTCTCTCCAGCACACACCCTCCTGCCTGGGTCTCTTTCTTCAGAATGACGACTATGACAACTAACACTGAGCGTGTACTTGCCATGTTCCCTGCCCAGTTCTAAAACCTTGACGGAAATGAAACCTCAGAACAGTCATTTAAACCTCAGGGAGCCCTCAACAGTGGGATGATTGGTACCCCAAATATAAATGGGGCAAACCAAGGCACTGAGAGGCTAAGTAACTTGGTGAAACTCTCAGCATTGGTAGATGTTGGAGCCAAAGTTAGAACTCAATTTTGTGTCCCCTCCAGCCTGCTCCTGGAATCCGGGTTCTACCAGACTGTCCAGGCCCTTCCCACCTGCTTCCTTTCCTTGGCCACTGTTTCAGGGGAACTTGCAGTTTCAAGGGCATCAGTGCTGTCTCTCAAGCTCAGTCACAAGGTGAGGATGTACAGGGCTTTGTCATTCTGAGTCCACCGGGAAGCACAGTGCCCAATTCAGAGTGGGGGCTCAATGCATCCCTGCAGATTAGTTGATTGTCTCTGTGCCCCCAGGTAGCCTTCAAGGAGAAGCTGATTACACAAAAAGTTGAGACGCCACAGTGCCAGTAGGAAGTCATTGTCAGCACAGGGTCTAGACACAGGGCTCAGCCCTCAGGCCCCACCATGCTCCAGACTCCAGGGAAGAAGAGATGTCCTCCGGCGCCCAGACCAGCAGATGGTTCCAGTGAGTAAACACATTGAGTGAGTCAGTGAAAGAGCCCCCAGTGACCTGCATAGGGAGCTGCAGTCCCAGGTTCAAGGGCAAGCTCTGCCTCACACAGTGCTGCTGCCCTGGATACCTGTTCTGTAGGCTTCCTGCTCACTCACCAGGTGTGCACAGGGCCACTAGGGCTGCAGTGCCAACAAGACACAGAGTGTTCCTGCCCTCCGGGGCTGACCTTAATGTGAGCTGAAGCTAGGGACCCGAGGAGTTAGTAAATAAATGAAATCACACCCCAGATGAGGGGTAACATGGGGAGTGGCATGGGGAGGCCGCTGAGAGGGGACAGCCTCCAGTTGTAACTCAGGGGTGACAAGAGACAGCCAGCGACCAGGTAGGAAAGAGCAGCCCAAGGGGCTGGACAATAAGGACAAAGGCCCACAGCTTCCCAGGATTTCTCCCCAGGGCACCACCCTCCTGGCCTTCTGTGAGGTCTGGGTAAAGGCAGTACACCCTCCCTGGCCCTCATGTGTCCTGTGTGTCCCTCCCTTGCCCTCAATACCCAGGCCAGCAAGGGTGAGCCCCCATGACAGTAATTCTGGCCTAATGACTATTGTTTTTGGAACTACATTTTGGGGCCTGTGGCTACATTCTGTCCACCCATCCTCCCCTACTCAGGTCCACTCCTAGATAATACTGCAGTCCTGGCACACTAGCCCTGTGATGACTGAAATGCAGGCGCACTTGGCTCCTGCAGGCTCCAGGATGCCCAGCCTACATCACTAATGCCCCTGCCTGGCCTACCCTGGGAGGCCCTTAGAAAGCCCCTCCATTAAGTCTTTCCTATATCAGACTAAAGCTTAGTCCTGCCCTGCCCCTGGGGAAACTGAGACAAGCACTTGTTGCCCAGGCCCTGCTGTGGGTGAGTCTGGCTGGGGGTAGAGCCAGACTCTTCTGGTCAGCAGTTACACCCTAGAAAGAAGCAGGGGACAGTGGGGACAACCTCTTCTCAGTTGCTGTGCTCCAGCAGGGCCAGCTCTGGCTGGGCCACCCTTGGCTGGAGCAGGGATTCCTGATAAGGAGCTGTGGAGGGGTTTCAGAGGATGTGTCAGTGGGGTAACAACAAAGTGTCCCCAGAGCACCTCAAATGGTGCCTGACACCCAAGGAGGGCCCTTAGCACCATATTTGCAAAATCAAAGACAGGTCTCATGGCTCATCTTGCTCAGATTCAACATCTCCCAGGGCAACATCCCCTTCCAGAACAGCACTGATGATGGGGCTCCCACCTTGCAGGTTATGTGTGTACGTCATGTGTGAGTATGTAAGGGAAAAGTGTGTGTGTATGTGTGTGGTGTGTGTGAGGAGAGGGCTAAGCCCAGGACCCCAGAAATGGCCCTGATGGACCCTTTAGTGGGCTGAAAGCCAGCTCCCATCTGGGATGGCACAGACATGGTGGCAGCAGCTGAGCAGAGGAAAGGATGCTCATATCTGAGCCATCTGAGTGAGAAACAGACAAGGGACCTTGTATCCAATAGGCCATGTTCCATGTGAGACGTGGGCAGGGTGCTGTAGGTAGCATTGTCTCAGAACTCATGGTCAGCTATGGGGGTTCATGGCTGCAGAGGGGTGGGAAGGGATGGTGTGAGTGAGTGATAGACCTCCGGGCTGGCTAGCTCCTGTAGGGCTTCTACAGGTTGTCATGGTATAAGGAAGCCACATCACAATGAGTGTTTTCAGGTGTCCATGTGTGATGAAGAGGATACTAGTTTTGACTTTGTGGCCCTGTGCATATGAGGACAGGTGTGTGAGTGTGACTACACGTGTGAGTGTGTGAGTCTGTGTGCACACACATGTGCATGTGTGTGTACACATGGCTCTCCCTTGGTGTCTGGGATGACTCTACAACAGTGAGGGCCTTAGCTTTTTCAGGACCTGCCATCTTCAAGAGACACGTCATCAGATCTAGGGCCCTAATCCTCCCTGATCCTGTCCTGGACCTCCCTCTCTGGCACCCCCCTGATTGGCCATCTGTGCTCTGATCCTAAGCCTGGCCCATATTCCATACCTGCCCCGCCTCCTGCATCTCCACAGCTCTCTAACTATGGCATAGGCAACTCCCCTCCTCCACCCCATGCTCTCATACCCTGAGCAAATGCCTCCCTTCCAGATTATAAAACTGAGCAGCAGCTTGCATCCCTGACATCCCTATCTGGCAGGCCCCCCAGTCCCTAGCTCATGGCACAGCTCAAGCTCAGGAGTGAGAATGGGGAGGGGTCTCTTCCTTCTTTAGGAGACTGTCCTGCCTCCTACCAGCTCTGCCTGCTCCTGCTCCTGGATCTCCTCATTTGCATTGTCACATGGGCCCAAGTCAGTGCCCACCCCCTGAACCACTGTATCAGCTCCTGACCCCTCCCCAACTGCTTCTGCCCCACAATCCTCCCTCCACACCCCACCCCCACCTTAATCAGAACCTTTCAGGGGTTCCCATTGTCCTTCCCATGAAGCCAGATTCTCCTGCTGGACCTTGGGCTCAGCCTAAGGTGACCAGATTTTAACATTGGTAAAGCGGGACACCGTTGATGGCAACAAAAATTTTCATAAAATGCAAAAATAGTATTGTAATATTTATTTTTTTAATTTCAACATAAGTACAATTTACAAATATAATACATTTTTAAAAATTATGTATAGGGCGGTGCCTGTGGCTCAAAGGAGTAGGGCACCTGGTCCACCTGGGCGACCTTGCCCAGGAGGGGAGTAGGGAGTTTACATTAGCCTTTTTATTTCCAAATGAAGTTACATTAACCTCTTCATTCCCAAATGAAGTTACATTAACCTTTTCAGCAGCTGAAAACCGTATATTCCCTTCCTGTTGTCCCGCTGTTCCCTAGCTTGTGCATTCTTTCCAAAAATTGGGACTTTTTAAAAATGCCACTGCACACAAGACAAATTGTTAAAAAGCGGGACATCTGGTCACCTTAGCTCAGCCTGAGCCTCCTGCCACAAGCCTGCCCCTTCCAGGGCCTTTGTCCTTGCCTCCAGCCCCTTGGGCTGCTCTTTCCTACCCAGTCCCTGGCTGTCCCTTATCATCCTGAGTTACAACTGGAGTCTGTCCCCTCTCAGCAGCCTCCCCATGTCATCCCTTTTCATCTCATCCCCCTCTAGAGTGTAATCTTATTTACTTACTGACTATTCTGGTCCCTGGCTATGGATCACTTTGGAAGTTCAGCCCAAGAGGGCAGGGCTGAGGCTGCACCTCTCTGGCACAGAATCCCCAGTAGCCCTGTATACTCATGGTGAGTGAGCAGGAAGCCTACAGAATAGGCACCCAGGGCCGCAGCACTGTGTGGGGCAGACCTCGCCCTTGAACCTGGGACTGCAGATAGGACAGAATTTTTCATGGCTTCCCCGTGTTGCCAGAACAAGGATTCCATGCACCTGTCACTCAAGCCAATCAACAGAGAACTGGATGAGAGATCAACAGTTTCACTTTTTGTTAACCAGCTTGATGAAAGTATTTCAAATTGTATATGAAAACACTACACTGTACCCTATGTTTGTATTAATGTATACAGCTATCATTTAATAAAAAAAAAAAACAGTTTCACTTTTATTTACAGAAAAGCCAACAATTCCAGAGAACAGTGAGGATATCCACTAAAAGAGCTGTTCTGGCCTCTTGTTTCTTTTTGTTATTTTTATACCTTCCCAGTAAAAGCGCACATAAGCAGTGTTATTACTCAGCATAGAATACATTTAACAGATCCTACCCTTATATGTTACAAAGTCAAAATGTCTCTTGCTTTCAAGGTGGCTATATCTTCAAAGTATTTGTAGTGAGACTAAATTTAAAGCCAGTTTACACTTCACTGGGTGCACAGAGTACCCTGGGTCTTTGACTGGTACCATGGAGTCCAGTCCCCCAACTTATCTATGACAGTAGCCTTGGAAATGAATAAATCTCCGGATGTTGGCAAGTAGGCTCATCAGGCCTGACCAGCAGCACCCTGTGTGAAATGGCCGTTAAGGTTAACTGTGATTGCTAATACCCATGCACCAGAATTTCACCTCCCTGCACCCTTCACCATAGAAGCCATGAAAACTTCCATCCTACCTGCAAACCCTTCTGCCCAGGCCTTAGACCCCAGCCTGGACTGTCTACTTGCTAGGGCCCCAATTGGAGTGAGGGGCACTCAGAAGCTATCCTAGCTCCCCAGAACCTAGAGGCCATCCTATATCTTACAAGACGCTGGGAGCCTGGCTACAGCTGCCCCTACCACTGGCAACCCATAGTCTTGGTTGGAATTCCACAGTCATCCCACCCCACCCAGTGGAAGCAGAGCAAAGATGTGTCTGCCCTGTCCAGGCATGGGACCTTACATGTGGCTACAGACTAGATGGGCCAGATCCTGTCTTCCAGGGCTAGGGAACTTTCTCCACTGTGGCTGAGATGAACTCACTTCGCACACACTTCCACCTTTTCTGATTCTTAGAAATTCGTTTGGAAATTGACTCCTTCTTGGGAGCCTCCACAGCACCATGAAGTCTTATGACAATATAAAATAGAAGGAAAAACAGTTTTTTATGTCAGACAATAAAGATATCATTAATTCCAAGGTGTGAGGGGATCAGAGAACTGGTAGGTATCACATGCTCACACCAGAGCCCACAGTGGGGCACAAGCAATTTGACATCTGGTTTGGGGGCAAATGTGAGGTTTCAGCAAAGAGGCTCTCCAAACTGACTAGCTGGTTCAGAATCAGCCAGGCCCTGTCATCGTCCTAACCAGACGATTGTGACAGCCACCCCCATGTCCTGGGCACCTGCCTGTGCCTCTCTTAGCCCCCCACACACACACACATACACACACTGAGGCCCAAATCCTTTTTCGGAGAAGGAAATCTGACCAGTCATGACTCCCTGTGGTTGTTGGCAGGATGAATCCAAATCCCTCAGCAAGGAGTCACAGCCCCTGTCATTTCTTCCCCTTTCTTAGTACATGTTCTTGAGCAAAGCCATACTTAGTTCTGTCACCACAAAGCTGCTCTGGCCCCCACACCACCCTTGCTTGCAGCAGCTACTCTGCAGTGCCACACTTACCCTCACATCTTTGTGCCCCCTTCCCTAGGGGCTCAGCCTTCTCCAGGAAGTGTCCCCGATCACCCTGTTGGAGTGTGATGACTCCGTCTTGGGAGTTCCCTGCAGCACCATGATGTCTTCAGGAATTTGCTCCCCTGTGCGAGCTGCTGTGTGCTCACCTGCCTCCAACCACGTTCAGCCCTTTCCAATGCCCTCTTTTGTCCTCACCCAAGGATTATCATTAGTCCTGCTTTACAGATAAGGAAACCGAGGCCCAGAGAGGGAAACTGTATCATGGCAGATGAATCTTGAGCAAGGGGCTGACAGGGCAGAGGAATGGTTTGTCCTGCCCAGGGCAGGACTCCCTCCCCTCCACCCCTAACAGAGCTTGCCTGCCTCCAGACCAACCACTGAATCCTCTTCTGAGGGCCCCCTGTGCCTGACCACAGGGATGACCCCTGCCAGAGCCATGCTGAACAATGGGGCTATAGACAGCTAGCAGCCATGGTTCCTGCAGGGTGGAAGGAACAGGCCACAGAAGAGCCATTAGACTTGTCTTCAGTGATCACCCACCTCTCAGGTCTCAGAGGCCTGCGAAGAGGTGTGTCACTGAGGAGAGAGAAGGGACTTATTGGCACCTTGGTCATGGGAGGGAATGGGTCCAGTAGGGTGGCCACATGGCAAAGCAGTGTCCAGCAGCCTGGCAGCCCCAAGATGAAACCTGGCAGAGCTCACACCCGCACCCTGCAGGGAGTGGGGCCATTCCCCATGCTAGGTGTGGGAGATTGGAAACAGATCCCAGTGGGAAAGAGGCCCACATCCCCAGTCAACGGAGGGGAATAGAAACTGCTCATATATCAACAACAGGCTCACACAAGGCGCCTTTCCCTTCCCAGTGTGCCAAGACTGGGTGGCCCCTCTGTGTGGGTGGTGGATATGGTGAGTCATGTCACCCCAGCCTCTGAGGGAAGAGGCCGGAGCAGCCTCACAGGGTGGTTGTAGGAATCGAATGAGCCACCATCCCGGAAGGCGTTTTAAAAAGCCATGAAGGGCTCTCAGTATGTAAATAATTGAAATAATTAAGGAACAACAGTCTACTGAGTGCAGGAAAGTGGGCTGGAATCCCCCACCTATATAGAGACCCCAGAAAAGGCCTTACTTCCAGCCCACCCCTCCAGCCCCTCCCCAGGCACAGGGCTGCCTTCTGGATCCTTTGCCCCATATGTGAGTTCCCCTCACTGCTGAGGATAAACCTTCCCCCCAGACAGTCCTTCTCTGAGTACCTCACAATCTCCTGGCCCTTGATTCCCCCTGCTTTGGATCCAGTGGGGCAAGAGAAGGCAGTCAGGGACAGAAGAGGCCCCCACATGGTCCCCTATCCAGTCAATGCCCCCACCTGTCTAGCTGGGCCCTCCCTTCCTACACATGTCTCTGGGTTGTTAATGTGAAGAGGGTCTTTCTTTCCACGACCAAAGGCCCCCAGTGTGGGCTCAGAGTCAGCAGACACTGGGTGGGAATGAAATCCATCCTAGTCCATTATGATCATCTCCTCCTTAGAGCACAGCACAGCAAAGGCCTACTGAGCCAGTCAGGGCCTACGGGGTGGGAGCAGTCCAGAAAACAGCCTCACCACCTGGCCTTCCTGCCCCAGCCTGGCAGGAGGCTGTCAGACCCCAGAATAAGAAGTCCAGGAAGGCTGCACTAGGATAGTCCAGTCACATCAGAGGCTGGAAGAGCTATGAGAGGGCCCAGGGGAAAAGTGGTGAGAGGGGAGATGCCCACTCTGCTCTCGGCCCCACTTCCTTCTGGCACCTCCAACAGCCTCTCTCATCCACCCTGAAGTTTCCCCAAGATGAACACATACATTAGAGGGGCCCTGCCTGGAACCAAGGCCTCTGAGAGATTCATTTATTTGACACGTCTGGGGAGTAACTTTTACATGCTGGGCACCATCTGGGCTCTGAGAATGCAGTAGTCATGCTGATCAGTATCCATCCTCTTCCCAGACCTGTGTCCCCTGCTTGGGAGCAGCAGGTGAAAGGAAGAGAGAGCAACTCAGGGGCTTCTATTCCTGTGCCCTCTGCACTGTGACACCAAGGTTTAGGCAGGGTCAGCTCCCACAGCACAGCCCCTCTGTACATTTCAGTTGTCACAAGGCTCTGATGACACTCTTCCCTCTCCTCGTTCTTCTATCCCAAAAAGTAAGAAGGGCCTTGTGGTAAGGTGCAATAATGATCACAGCATGTTGGCTCTCTTCCATCCAGAGATGGAGTTTAATTCCCTAGACCATGTCAAAGCAAGCGACAAGGATAGCCCAGACCCTGTAATAGTTTCATTCTAACACCTTCTTACTGAGACACCAGTTTCCTGTGATGTGTGATCTCCCCTACTACAAATGAACCTGCCTTGTTCAACTATAGGTATGTGCCCCGGGTCTTTGACTTGAGGAACTGACAGACCCTATCTCCCGCCTGGTTCCTGCCTCATCTATTCTCCCTGTAGCCTCCAGAATGAACTCATAGCCCATGTCAGTCCCATGCTTGAAACTCTTCAGTGGCACCAAGGTGTAATAGGTAAAGATTCTATTTGGCTGACAGAACAGTGGCTCTGGTCTCAGTGGAGATGTAAGAGCTCAGGACTGGCACTGGAGCGCCCAAGGATTGGGTGCTTCTGTCCTGTTGTTCTGCTGTGGCTTCTATTTCTAAGGTCACCTGATAGTTCAAGTTGGCTGCGCCAGCTTCTGCTTTCACATTGACATTCCAGGCAGCAGATAGGAGAAAGGGCAAAGGAGGACATGCCCTCTTTCCATTAAGGACATTTCCAGAAAGCTGCACTGTCACTTCCACTGAACCCCGAGGCCAGGACACATGACCTAAAGACCTAAAAGCAAGGAAGGCGTCTGTTATCCTGGGCAGCCATGTTCTCAGCTGAAATTCCACAGTCTCCACCACAGCAAGCAAGCTTGTCAAATCTGATTCAAGATCAAAGAGAAGCAGAATTCTTAGAATACTAGAAATAGAAGAATAGAAGCATTTTTAACTCTGACAAACATTATAGTGAATAGTGATGCTCCTGGAGCATTCTGCGGACAGAGGAGCGACACCAGCAGACCCGAGATCAGGCTGTTGTTCCATGTTCTCGGTGTGCTGGCCTGTCACAGGACAAGAAAGAAAGGTAAGAGAAAAGAATAAAACAGAGTAATATGCAGAAAATATGACTTCCTCTCAGGAAGATCTCAGAGAATTATCTGACAGACTTTAGAACTAATAAGCACAATCATAACCAATACAAAGTCATACGAAAGATCAGTGCTTTTCTACTCATCAGAAAAATCAATGGGAAATTGTAGAAAAAAATTGGCTATTCACAATAGCAACGGAAGCTGTAAGATACCAATAAAAAGGGTTGGTACCTGTGGCTCAAGCGGCTAAGGCGCTAGCCACATACACCTGAGCTGGCGGGTTCGAATCCAGCCCGGCCTGCCAAACAACAATGATGGTTGCAAGCCGGGCGTTGTGTCGGGCACCTGTAGTCCCAGCTACTTGGGAGGCAGAGGCTGGAGACTCGCTTGAGCCCAGGAGTTGGAGGTTGCTGTGAGCTGTGATGCCACGGCACTCTGCCCAGGGCAACAGCTTGAGGCTCTGTCTTTAAAAAAAAAAGAATTGCTGAGCTTACAGTCATGTCCCACCATGCCTGACTACTACTTGTGGGAGAAATGGGGTCCACTCTTGCTCAGGTTGATCTTGAAAACCTGTGCTCTATTGATCCATTCACCTCAGTCTCCCAGAGATCTAGGATTACAAACATGAGCCAGTGCACCCAGGCTCTGTGGTATCTCTGTGACTTCTGTTCACCTGCTGTGCTGCAAGTTCCTA
>CAUYQV010116259.1:0-21017 GCA_963574575.1 Galagoides demidoff
CGGGCGCCTGTGGTCCCAGCTACTTGGGAGGCGGAGGCAGGAGACTCGCTTGAGCCCAGGAATTGGAGGTTGCTATGAGCTGTGATGCCATGGCACTCTACCCAGGGGGATAGCTTGAGGCTCTGTCTCAAAAAAAAAAAATAATAATAATACCTGCTTTGGAAAGAGGCTGGGACAGACCTTTCCCAGGATCTGAGCCTGTCTCAAAATAACAGTAACAACAAGAACAATAATAATACTTGCTTTGGAGAGAGGCTGGGACAGATCCTTCCCCAGAACCTTCAAAGGGAGCATGGCCCTGCAGACTCCTTGATTTTGGCCACCAGAACTATAAGACAATCAGCCCCTGTTGTTTGAAGACTCCTGTTTTGTGGCCATCTGTTAGGGCAGCCCTAGGTAATATATACTAAGAGAACATCCTGGCTGGGTGCAGTGGCTCACGCCTATAATCCCAAAACTCTGGGAGGCCGAGGTGGGCAGATCACCTGAGCTCACAAGTTCGGGATCAGCCTGAACTAGAGCAAGACCCAGCTTCTAAAAATAGTTGGGCATTGTGGTGGGTGCCTGTAATCCCAGCTACTTGGGAAGCTGAGGCAAGAGAATTGCTCGAGCCCTGGATTCTGAGGTTGCTATGAACTATGACACCATGGCACTCTACCGGGAGCAAAAAAGTGACACTCTGTCTAAAAAAAAAAAAAAAAGAACATCCTTTCTTCCTACTCTCTGAAACCGGTGGCAAGAGAATGTTGCCATAGAGAAGATAGAGGATTTCTTCCCAAAGCTGCACCTGTTGCTGTGAGGTCTTTTCCTAGCTGCATGAGGCATCATGGTCTCATCAACCTATGACCTCATTGTTAAAGCATCTCCCATGCAGGGAGACATCTGCTGTTCTGATGTCCACTAGGTGGTAGGTTATAGCCATGGCCATCTATGACCAGCAGCAGCTCTGGCTCCTCACCAAGTGGCTACCCTGTCCAGGCTTGCTACAAGAGCTCTCCAGGTGTCTTTACAGGGCTTTTTAATCTATTGACAGCTGAGAAGCAGTAAGCTGAGAAAAGGGACCATGCAGTTTTCCTTAGATCAGTAAGAAATAATTACCAGATCTTTATGAATCCAAATGATGTGCTACTGACTCATCTTCCTTTTCCATTTGGGAAAACACATGGACATTCCACCTGATTGTGCTGAACGGAAGGTTCCTGCTGAGTAGTATCCCAGGCCAGTTCTAAGTGTATGGGGAAAAGAAAGTCACAAGGAATATTTCTGCCCCAAGTGTCCAGTTCTGTGCCAATTCTGGCACATTCTTGGCCTCTCAGAATGTATGTAAAGCTCACAGGAAAAAGGCCCCCAATAACCTCAGAAGGCACCAGCATGCCTCCCCCAGAGCATGGGGTCATGCTCAAAGGCCTTCAGCCTCAGCCCAGGCTCCACAAAAGCAGACCCTGACATGTGGGTGCAGGCAGCTTATTGGGAAAGCACAGTGAGGAAGTGAGAGAGTGAAACAGGTGAAAGGGAGTATGGGGCATGGCTAAGGAGCAGGGCACCACTGGGGCCCTGAGAGGCTATGTAGATCACCCCTTGGAATTGTCCCACCAGAGCTCCAGAAACAGGGGGATTTATTTAGCTACTGGCTCCTGACTCTTGGAGGTGATGGTTGCCCCAGAGATGTAGAGCTCTGGCTCCTCAGGGTTCCTGTGCTTCAGGAGATAGGTCTCAGGCAGCCAACCAGAGCCTGGGCCCAGCCTTGGGCACTGTCAACTTGTACAGGGGCTATACCCATAGGCCAGGTATGCACAGAGAGGGGCTGAGGTGGGTGAGGCCCCAGCAGCATCCCCCAGACCTCCATGAACCTAGCCCCATCATCCAGCCAACCTGTTGAACAGGACCTGACTGGTCCTTCCCCACTGTTGTCCTCCCCCCAGACACAGGGGCCACATCCAGTTGGCATTAGTTTCCCATTGCTGCTGTAACTAATAAGCACAGACTAGTTGAGTTAAAACAACAAAAATGGGCTTGGGCCTGTGGCTCAATTGGCTAAGGCGCCAGCCACGTACACCTAAGGTGGCGGGTTCGAATCCCCAGCCCGGCCCACCAAACAACAATGATGGCTGCAACCAAAAAAAAAAAAAATGGCCAGGCGTTGTGGCGGGTGCCTGTGGTCCCAGCTACTTGGGAGGCGGAGGCAGGAGACTTGCTTGAGCCCAGGAGTTGGAGGTTGCTATGAGCTGTGATGCCATGGCACTCTACGCAGGGGGATAGCTTGAGGCTCCGTCTCAAAAAAAAAACAAAAAAACAAAAATGTGTTCCCTTGCAGCTCTTCGGGCCAGAAGTCCAAAGTCAAGGTGTTGGCAGTGCCACATTTCCTGCAAAGGCTCTGCAGGAGGGTTTCTTTTGTTTCTTCCAGACATTCTTTATCATGGGGAACGCTCCAGCTGCTACTCCATCCTCACGTGGCTTCCTCCTCTGTGTCCCTGTGTCCTTGTTGGACTGAGGCCCACTGTAAATCCAGGATGATTTCATCTTGCGAGCCTTCGCTATTAATAATTACATCTGCAAACACCCTAGTTCTAAATGAGGTCTCATTTTACGGTTCTGGTCATGTGGATTCGGAGGGAGGAGGGCCCCCAATCCAGTCACTGCATGGATCCAATCTCACCAGGGGTGAGTGGGAAGGATCCCCATGTCCAGCTGCCAGCATTCCTGCTCTCACTTCCTTCTGCCACCTGCCTGCAGCCACTGCGCTGACAGAGCTGGGGGACCTACATTCGATGCCAAGACAGGCAACAACCTTTTCTCCATCACCCCAGGCTCCCTCCCATACCCCTCCATAGCCTTTGGCTTATGGTTGGGCTAGGGATACACTTGCTGTGAAATTCCTGGCAGTTCCAGGAAGCCCCGATGAAGACATTCAGCAAGATGCTGGCCCTAAGCTCAGCCCTGGCAACATATCAGAGAAGCATATTTATTGCCAGAGACATGACAATTACCCTTCAGAAACCAGCTCATGTTGATGGGATTCTCATCCTATTCAAGGCTCTGGTAGGGTGGCCAGGGACCCTGACCCATGGTAGGTTGCCTATGGCCATAGATTCTGAACAGCAATTCCCTTTAGGAAATGGGGTCTACTTCCCAGTCCTTGGCTCTTGTCTAGCTTGTGACTTGCTTTAGGTTGGAAAGTCCAAACTGGACCAGACTGCTGGAGCATGAGAGGCTCTGCAGAACAGAAATGAGCATTTCCACTTAAGGTCTGGATAAGTCACTCAGGGGGGTTAAATGACACAGGTTTATTTTCTCATAGCTCTGGAGGCCAAAGTCTAAGTCCTGGCTTATTTGGTTCCCGGTGAGGGCTCTATTCCTGGTTTGCAGATGGACCCCTTCTGACTGTGTTCTCACAATTCAGAGAGAGAGAGCACTCTCACATGAGCACTCTCAAGTGCTCTCTGATGTTTCTGCTTTTGAATCAGGGACTCATTTAACATTATTACTCCTTTACCCCAAATACAGTTACTTTGGGGGTTTAGGCTTCAATAAATGAATTGGGGGTGGGGACACAATTCAGTCCACAGCAGGCCCCCAGACCAATTAGCTTGCCAGCTGCCAAGCAGAGGCATGAGGTCATCCTGTACCATCCAGCTCACCCAAGCCACCCAGACAGCAGAGATTAGCCAAGGTGGCCGAGACAAGAGCTGCTTAACTGATCTATGGAGTCATGGGAAATGGCCAATGTCTCTGGTTTCAAGTAACAAGTTCTAGGATGGTTGTTATGTACCAGATGCTAAGAAATGTGCTCCCTGCCCCACCCCTCTGCCAGCCTCTCTGAGCCCAGCCATAGGTAGGTTTCCCCTTGCTAGGCTCTGTGCTCTGAGAGTGGCGACCCACCTCATCCACCTAACTGGGCAAAGGGCCTGGCACACAAAGATGGCTTTTGAATAAATGAGTGAATGAATGGGTAACAGGAACCCCAGACACAAATGCCAGCCCCACAGATGTTGCTCTATGAGTGGGCCAAGCACACACTGCCCCAGGCTTTAACCTTTGCTCTGTTCCTACCTGGGCTGCTCTAGCTGCAGTCTCAACTGCCACCACCTCCAAGAGGCCTTCCCTGACCGTCCCATTTAAAGTGGCCTTCTCTCAGCATGCACTGCCCTGCAGCTTGTTTTACTTTTTACTAGAGTACTTAGTGCTTATCTTCCACACACCTTCTGTAGAATGTGAGCTCCGTGAGGAAGGATGCCTTCCTACTCATAGCCTTATCCCCAGAATGAGTGCTACCACATAGCAGTTGCTCAATAAACCCCTGTGAGTGTCCAAAGAATGAATAGGATGGTGGGGGCAATAGTATCAGAAAAGATGAGGGCCTCAGATGCCAGGACAAGAGGTCTGAGCTTCACTTTGGGCATGAGTGGAGGTGACAGAATGGTTCTAAGCAGAGGAAAGATACTTTCCAAATTAGTTTAATTTAATTAGCTAACTTTCCAAATTAGTTTAATTTGTTAGCACATTCAATAATCTGTAGTCACTTGTGTTGTGATGGCTTTTCATGGTCTTCTTTGGCCCTTGGCCATAACCCCCTGGTATGGTTAGGTTCAGGTGTCAACATGACTGAGCTATGGGGTGCCCATATTGACTGATATTTGATCAGTCATTATTCTGGATGTTTCTATAAGAGTGTTTTTGAATGAGATTAATGTTTAAATCAGTGGGTGTGGGGTAATGCAGACAGCCCTCTGTAATGTGGGTGGCCTCATCCAGTCAGCTGAAGGCCTGAGTAGAACAAAAGCTGGCCTACCTGAGAGGAACCTGAACCACAGAATGGGCCCTTCCTGGCATCTCCAGTCTGCCAGACTGATCTGCAAATTTTTGACTTGTCAGCAACCAAAATCACATGAATCATTTCCTTGAAATAAATCTTTCTACACACACACACACACACACACACACAGACACTATTTGTTCTGTTCTTTGGAGAACCCTAATACACCCTCTTCCCTAGGTTGGGATCCCCAAGACATAAGCCCTATCTCAGATGCACAGGCCATTCCATAGCCTCATGGTGGAGACCTGCCACCACCCCAGTTCCACTGATGTCTCTCCTGGCTGACTCTGTGCCTGATTTGAAAGGGCTGGGGCTTCTGCTGTACTTGCACACCACACAGGCCAATTGAGGGCCACATCTGACTCTCATGCCTCACCCCAGTGTGATGCCCTTCCTACTCCCCTGCTGGTGCCCACAAAAGTACCAGGGCTGGCTCTGTGCCTGTGGCTCAAGCGGCTAAGGTGCCAGCCACATACACCTGAGCTGGAGGGTTGGAATACAGCCTGGCCCACCAAACAACAATGATGGCTACAACCAAAAAAAAAAAAAATAGCCAGCGTTGTGGCGGGTGCCTGTAGTCCCAGCTACTTGGGAGGCAGAGGCAAGAGAATTGCTTAAAGGGTCCTTAAACTTTTTAAACAGGGGACCAATTCACTGTCCCTCAGACCATTGGAGGGCCAGACTGTGGGCCCCAGGATGAGTCGGCTGCTAAGTAGGACAGGAAGTGGTGGCAAAAACACCCAGTGGGCTGGATAAATGTCCTAGGCAGGCTGTATGTGGCCTGTGGGCCGTAGTTTGAGGATGCCTGGCCTTAAGCCCAGGAGTTGGAGGTTGCTGTGAGCTGTAATGCCACAGTACTCTACCCAGGGTGACAGCTTGAGTCTCTGTCTCCAAAAAAAAAAGAAGTACCAGGGCTGTCTCCATCAAAGCTGGCCAACTGCATGGGCCTCCCATTGTGTATCAGTTAGGACAAGGTTCACCAAACCACAGTGGCTTTGGATAGACATGAATTTCTCCCCTAGTTCAAAGTCTGCAGGTAGAATATAACAATGCCAAGAGGCTATTCTGCTAGTGGGTCCAGGCTCCTTCCAGCTCCCATTCCATCTTCCTTGGGGTATAACCTTTGCCCTCATGGCCCCAAGGTAGCAGTGAGAGTTCCAGCCATCACCTTCAAGTTCCAGGCAGCAGGATTGAGGAAGTGAAGAAGAAAGGGGGGAGGAGGCACATGCTAATGATATTTCATGAGGTATTTCTGGCAGCAGCTACTTTTGGCTTGTATCCATTGACCAATGTTAGTCATGTGGCCATTCGCAGCCAAAAAGGAGGCAGGAAATATGGTTGCTACTGCAAGAACCATGTGGCTGGCTAAAAACTGGGGCTTCTATTACCATGAGAGAGAGCAGATATGGGGACAATCAGCAATTCCTGCTCCACTTAGGATCCCTGAGGCTTGTGTCCCCAGATTTACAGCCTACGGTCAAGCACTCCCCATACTCAGGATCCCAACTGTCTCCCTCCTGCTCCCTGAACATGACCCTTGTCTCTTCTGCCCCAGCATCTCTGCCTAGTAAGGGAGGGTGGAGGGATCCTCTCCTCTCCTACATCTCTGGTCTTACACCTAGACCTGTGGTTCCTGAACTTCAAAGCTAAATAGTTTTTTGTTAGTTTTGACTCCTTTTCAATAATTTTCCTAAAGCAGTGGGTGCTCTCCAGCTGCTTGCCCAAGCTGGAGAAGGCCCCAGGCATCAGGGATGGAGGGGATCTGTACTTTGTACCACATTTTCTTATTCATGTTTTTTTAAAATCATATTCCATATGTTTAAAAACTACTCACCAGAGCTGGAAGGAACTGACTACTTTGTTTAAAGAAAGGAAAACTGAGGTTACCAAGTGGAAATCCCATAACTATGTCTCACTGTGTGCCAAGCACTGTACCAAGAACCTCTCATACATGGATCATCCCAGCATTTCTTGCTTCTGGGGGTCACTGTCTCCATTTTACAGATAGAGACACTGAAGTCTAAAAAGAAGGTATGAGCTGGAAAGTGGCTCCAAAGCTCAAGGTCCCCGTCACTGTACTACACTACCCCACTAGGGCACAAGCCACCTCTTTCCCTCTACACTGTGGCCATCCCTTATGTCAATGTAGGCAACCTTATTTGTAGAAGAGAGTTCCAGAATCCAATTGGGAAAGGAAAGGAACCCACAGACTCAGTGACTGCAATGATCAGATCTAGGGCATTTTATCCTCTCCCAGCCATGGCCCAGGGACACAGAGAAGGGGCAGAGGCAAGGAGTTCTTAGGGGTCAAGAGGTCTTGGGAAAAATGTCCTGAGAATTGTTCCATGGAGATTTCAAATGGTCCCACCACAGCCATGGCTTTTAGGTGCACTTTTATAGGAACTGCAGGTCAGGATGAGGTAAGCAGTTGCCTTCCGGGGCCTGAGACATTGCACTAGATCAAATGGGGTCACTGTCCTGGGAAGGCCCTGAGCTATGTCCCATTTTCAGGGTCTGGCACCAGGGGCAACTGAAAGCTAAAGGGACATTAACACAATGACCCAGCAATTCCACCCCTGGAACCACAACCCAATATATATAACCCCATAAAAAGTGCTTATCTGTACCCCAAAACTATGAGACTATTCACAGC
Source organism: Galagoides demidoff (assembly GCA_963574575.1). NCBI lineage: Eukaryota > Metazoa > Chordata > Mammalia > Primates > Galagidae > Galagoides > Galagoides demidoff. The sequence goes on from CAUYQV010116259.1 coordinate 7,470, forward strand.
AGCTTGTTTACATTAGCCTCAAATTGGAAATAGCCCAAATACCCATCAACAGACTAGAGAAACAAACTATGACATGTTCACCCCATGGAACACTATACAGCCATGAAAAAGAAGAACTAGCAATCGGTCTAGATGTGACACTCTTCAGACTAACATGGGGTGTGATTCCATCTGCATGGAAGTGAAACAGACAGGACTGCTTCTATGGCCACAGCAGTTAGAACAATGGTTCCCTCTGCAGAGAAGGCCATTAACCAGGAAGAGGCATGAGATGAACATGGTCTCTATCTTGATCTCAGTGGTGGCTACAAGGTAGCAACATGTAAAAATTCATTGCACTTGGGCTTGGCACCTGTGACTCAGTGGCTAAGGCGCCAGCCACATATACCTGAGCTAGCAGGTTTGAATCCAGCCCAGGCCCGCCAAATAACAATGATGGCTACAACCAAAAACAATAGCTGGGCATTGTGGTGGGTGCCTGTAGTCCCAGCTACTTGGGAGGCGGAGGCAGGAGACTGGCTTGAGCCCAGGAGTTTGAGGTTGCTGTGAGCTGTGATGCCACAGCACTCTACTCAGGGCGACAGCTTGAGGCTCTGTCTCAAAAAAAAAAATTCATTGCACTTACATGAAACATTTGTGTATGTAAGTTATAGTCACTGAAAAGGAAAGGGCAATTGAATAATTGGTGGCCAGGTACAGTGACTCACAATTTTAATCCCAGCATTCTGGAAGGCCAAAGCAGAAAGATCACTTGAGGTGACAAGCTTGAGACCAGCCTTGACAACATATTGAGACCCCTATCTCTGTAAGAAAAATGAAAAATCACCTGGGTGTGGTGGCCCAGGCACCTGTAGTCCCAGTTACTTGAGAGGTTGAGGTAGGAGGATTGCTTGAGCCTGGGAAGTGGAGGTTACAGTGAGCTGTGATTGTACCAGTGCACTCTAGCCTGGGCAACAAAGCAAGACCCTGTTTCTAAAAAATAAAAAGTAATAAACAACTAGCTGGCATGGCATGGGCCAATCTGTATGGGTCCCCTCAGAGTAGATGTTGTAAACCAAGTCAGGGCCAGGCAGGGGAGGCATCTTGGGGTGTCTTTCACTGGACAGAGGTGTCCATGTCTCTTTGCAGGGTACTTCTGACATCTTCATCTCTTAGAGGGGTGAGTTCATGAGAGGAGAAAAGAAGAAAGGAAGAGGAGGGAAGTGCTGAAGCTTCAGGTCTTGGAGTTGCAGCTGAGATGTGGGGCGACCCACCCTTAGGCTCTGTGGCCTCGAGCATGTGGCTGCACCTCTTTGAGCCTTAGTTCCTCATCTTAAGCTAGAATAACCCCTACTCTGCCTGCAGACCTCCCCAGACCATGGAGTGAGAATTGGATGAGCTGGTGGATAAGAAAGAGCTTTAGGAGCCAAGCAGCATAACGGTTGCTTGCAAACAAGAGGTGTTCTTAGAACTATTGCTGTCATTGGCCCTCAAACTCAGAGAGAGGTCGACCAGGGGCAATGACACTTCACTGAGCTTGGGAACAGGAGGAGGCCACCAGGAGAGACGCCGTGTGTTCATGGTGTTAGGTGTTCACCAAGCGTCCACCATGTGCTCACCCCGGGCTGGGTGCAGGGCACTCCTGGGTGCACAAGAGAGGTCTCTTACTCACAGACAAGTGAACGAAGAGTTACAAAAGTGCAATAGGAATACTGGGGACACTGAGTGTGCACCTGCTCCATGCCAGGTGTATTCCTAGTGCTGCACACCCACTGACCCACTCAGTCTTCTTGGAACCCCATGGGGGAGGTGTGATCATCACTCCCATTTTGGAGAGGCAGTTATATCCCTGCAGAAGCCCAGCATGGACACAATCATGGTCAGTCAAAGTTTGTGGGGCATCTAGGCATGAGAGGGTAGGCACAGGCAAGGGGCAGGGAGGCAGGTGGCAGTGTGCCCTGGGAACTTGCAAAAGGCCGTGTGTTCTGCTCCAAGCTCTCAGAAGAGCCATGGGACAAGAGGTTGGGAAGAGACTGGGAAAGAAGGTGAGGCCATGCGAGAGGGGCTGCAAAGCACAGCCAAGGTGCATCCTGCAGCCATGAGCCAGCGATCACTCCAGTACATTGGATCCTTCTCTGGGTCTCAGCTTTGCCCTCTGTAACATGGGGACGGTGGCCAGACTTCTGGGTGCCTTCCCAAACCTGCTTGCCCACTGCTCCTAAATGGCAGAATCCTGGTTACACAGGCAGTTGCAACAGACAGCCTATTGCAAAGGACTGCATTCCCAGCAGGCCTTTGCAGAGGGACTGACCCTCCAGACAGGAGCAGAGGTTGTCAGTGAGGCATCCTCTTTCCTTGCCTGGGATGTGGATATAAGGACTGTAACTCTACAGCCACCTTGTGACCTTGAGTGCAAGGTCCTCCGCATAAAAGGGTGTAATGGTTAATTTTATCTGTCAAATTGACTGAGTTAAGGGGTCCAAAATAGATAGTTACACTATTTCTGGGTATCTCTGTGGTGGTGTTTTCAGAAGTTTTTAACATTTTGATCAGGAGACCAAGGCCACAAGATCACCCTCACCCATGGGGGCAGGCCTCATCTCATCCATGGAGAGCCCAGGTGGAACAAAAAGGCAGAAGAAGAGTGAATTCTCTCTCTTCCTGAGCTAGAAATGTCCATCTTCTCCCGCCCTCAGACATCAGGGCTTCTGGTTCTTAGATCTCTGCATTCTAGGACTGTACCAGTAGTCCCCTCTCATGCCTGGTTCTCAGGCCTTTGAAATATGACTAAATTACATGATGGACTTCCTGATGCTTCTTGGCCTCCAAAGCATATGATCCAATTCTCACAATCAATCACCTCTTTTTTTTTTTTTTTTTTGAGACAGAGTCTCACTTATCACCTTTGGCAGAGTGCTGTGGTGTCATAGCTCGTAGGGACCTCAAACTCCTAGGCTAAAGGGATTCTCTTGCCTCAGCCTCCCAAGTAGGTGGGACTACAGGTGCCTGCCACAACACCTGGCTATTTTTAGAGATGCAATCTCACTCTGGCTCAGGCTGATCTCCAACCTGTGAGCTCAGGCAATCCACCCGCCTCAGCCTCCCAAGTGCTGGGATAAAAGGAGTGAGCCACCACACCCAGCCAATCAATCACCTCTTATACTTTATCTATTAACATATACATATATGCTATTGGTTCTGTTTCTCTGGAGAACTGTAGCTAACACAGAGGGTAAGGCATAGAGTCTCAGAGAAGCCTGGTCCCCGCTCACTTCATAGAACGGCCTCAGGCAATGCCACCTCCAAACTTCTCACTACACAAGAGGAAAATAAGCCCGGCTGTGTTTGAGCCTCCGTTGTTGAGGGTTTTCTGTTCTTGGCAGACAAACTCCACTTAAGGCCATGTGTCCTTCAGTTCAGACACCCCAAAATCATGTCCCTGATTATTATTTTGTCCTACTACTGCCTAGGTTACTGTGGAGCTAGTTTTTTTCTTTAAAGAAATGCACTTCTTAAGTATATCCTCATTTGAAATAGAGTATCAATGAACCCAAGTGTTGGAATGTTTAATTATATATTTTTCTAATATACATTACAATAAATGTATAGTCTTTGAAATTAGAGAGGTTTGTCCATGGACTGCCTAAAGTCCTCTAACATCCTAGCTAAGGGAGTTCTTAGTGTCGGGGTCAAGGGGCTTCAGCTCAGAGATCTGGGGCCAAATAGGAAAGCTAAAGTGTCTCTTCTTCAGCTAAAGTGAAGAAGTGGGTGTTGGTGGTGCCCACAGCAAGCGTGCAGCAAAGCAGGGAGCAGAGCCCCAAAGATAAGCAGGACCCACCCACTCACCACCATTCTTCTCAAGAAGATCTGGAAAGAAGGACAACACAGCTTCAAAGAAACCCCTAACCTATCATCTTCGACAGCAGGTGTTCCAATGGGGGCCATGCAGCCTACACATTTATGGGGTACCTGCCACATTTCCCAGGCCTGCTTCCCAGTCAGGCCAGAGACCACGAGCCCCTCTGCCTCCTGGTCCTGAAGAGCTTGGTGACAACCTTCACATTCCACAGAGCTCACCTATGCTCCCTGCCATGGCCTCCAGACATGGGGGGCTCTGACAACAAAGGATGAGGTCCTTGGTTAAAAACAAAGCCAGTGCCAAAGATACCTCCAGACAAGGTGAGAAACCTTCTTTCCACAGGGTGGCGCCCTGAGTTTTTCTATGCGTTTTATTCTATCTTGATGAAAAAATGACTGAAACATGTATAAACCTAATTCACTTAGGACCTTGACTTAAGGGGTTCCAGTTCCTGGGGCTTCTGTGTACTGTTTTCATATACCTTGACAATTCTATCTTATCTTCAACAGTCAGCACCCTGTCCTCTCTGTGTGGCTGGGATGTTGGGCAGATGTCAGACTTGCTAAGGGAATAGGAGAAACTTCTAGGCTTTCCTTGATGCTCAACCACCCAGGAGCATGGGCATAAGTGGGGAGGGGGCCAGTGTCATTCTGCAGGCTTGTAGGGATAGGGAACAAATTCTGCCCCCCAGCCTGCTGCTGCTCGGGTGACCCCTGTGGCTTCTGCACCCTAAGGCCAAACAGTGGGTGATGGCCTATGTCTGGCCCCACAGATAACATTCTCCCAAAGCAGAAGGCAGATATAGAGTGGGCCTGGGAAAAGCATACCCAACTGGGACCGACCCCAGAAAAGGTCCTTGGGAAGGACCCCTGTCTAAAGCTCAGGTGGCCTCTGCGTCTGGTGTGAGGGCTGTGGGCAGCTGAATTGAGGAGGTTGTGCCCAGAATGGCCTTACCAAGGCCCCGTCTCTGGAATCCACTTCAGGACAAAGAGGCCCTATGCCAAGGAGCAGGTGCTCGGGCCTCCCCACAGGCTGCTCGCTGTGCTGCATCCTACTTTGGTCTTCTGGGCCTCTTAGAGCTGCTGCCCTGGTGCTTGCGGGGGTGGCCAGGCGGCAGTGGGCTGTGGCGTTGACCTCCACTGTCTGCGGACCCTGGAGGGAGTGGGAAGACTTCAGTCCTTGGTCTTGGTAAATGTAAGTGAAGCTGGTGACAAGCTGGTGGGGGTGGGGGGGCACCCAGTGTGGATCCCCTTCTGGGTCTGAGCTGCCTGCCACACAGTGTAATGCCCACAAGGGCCCCTCCCTTCTCCAGCCCTGCTGACGCCTGGGCTACCACCTGGGTCCCTCTGGGATTTCACCTCCTATACCTGGGCCACATGTTCAAGTCTGACTTGACCTCTGCTGCCCTGTACCACCAGGCCTATTCCCAGGACCCTCCCACAGCCAGTTTCCCCTTGAGGGGGACACATCCAGAAGCACCAGCCAGATGTGATTAAGATGGGGAGTGTGGGGAACATTTTCCCTCCCTTCCACTTAGAGACACACTGTTGAATCTGGCCATGTGATATTGTCTCTTATTTGGCATACTCTGATCTAGACACATCCAGCCCCAAGACTGTGCACCTTTGACACCCTTTCTCCCAGAATCCTTAAAAGAATGGCATAATACTGAGAAGTTCTTAACCTTTTCTGGAACAGTAACATGACGGAATAGTTAAAGGCACAGCAGCAAAAACTGAGGTTAGACATTAGAAAGAACCTCCTGCAGGACCCAGCCTCCCGGTGCTCTTTGAGCCTTTTGTTGGCACATGATGGCACTTTGATGACCCAGATGGCTGGGTCATGAGTTGGTTCAGAGGGTGAAAAATGGTGCCAATCATGCCAGAGGGGGTTTCTTACCCCTAAAGAGGATACAGGCCACATCTGCCTCATGGGCTGGGGTGAGGGTGACTTGAATGTGAGTGCTAAAGTTACTTAAACAATGTCCTGCATACGCAGCAAATTCTGGCGCTTTCTGGATGCAAGATATAGAAATAGAAGAAGAAAAGGGGAGAGCAGAGGAAGAAGAGGCATCATCACAGCTTATTGCAGCCTCAAACTCCTAGAGTCATGTGATTCCCCTGCTTCAGACTCCTGAGTAGTTGGGATTACAGGTGCAGTATACCACACCCAGGTAATTTTTCTATTTTTAGGAGAGTTGGGGGTCTTGCTCTTGCTCAGGCTGGTCTTCAACTCCTGAGCACAAGCAATCCTGTTGCCTCACTGGGATTACAGGGGTGAGTCACTGTGCCGGACACAATAACAGTTCTTTGAAGACCCAGATGGATATAGAAATGGGTGCATATTCATGTGGTGCACAGGAGAGGGGTTCACCTGGGCACTCCACCTGCCCACCAAGACCTGCTTATCTCAGGTATCTCCACTGGGCTCCACTTATTGGGACCAAGCCCTGAGCTCCCTTCTGCCTTGTATTGAGGCTTATGTGCCTATCTTTCACCCTTAGGTCCCCTGTGCTGGGCAGTGGCCCTGGGCCCGCCACACCTGTCTGGGGGCTCCCACTCGATTCCCATATCCACCACCTGGCCTCCTGTGGTGGGCTAGCCTCTGCTCATCCTCTGTTTTCTCCCAGCCTGGTCTGGAGCTCTGGGACCTGACAGCTCATTTGAATTTGCGGCAAAATATTTGAGGGGCAAGTAAAGTTTTATATCAGGGATGCTGAGAGAGTTTTTTCTCCTACTGCCTCTTCTGTCAGCAAAATGAGCTGGGCATTGGAGACAAAGCAGCCCAAGTTCAAGTCCTCTTTCCCTCTCACTGCTGAGTGACCCTAGGCAAGTCATCTCTACTGTGAGCACCAGAGTCCTGCAAATGAGATTAATTACAGCGCCTGAACAGAAGAGGGAGCCCGAGTGCACCTGTGTGCGCGCGCGTATCTATTTGTCTATGTATGTCTGTGTGTGTGTGCCGCTGCCCACTCCCTGACTTCTCCCCTGGAGGTTGGGGTGAGAATCCTGGTAGCCAGCATGGTGGGAGCCACAGGCCCACATAGGCGGGAAGACACAGGCACTGACCTCGGACATCCCGGGGCAGGAGGGGTGCCCTGCCTGGACTGGCACGGCTCTGCCACACAGCGCTGGGGAAGGTGAAGCTGACTTCAGGCACGTGGAGTGTGTTCTCATCTAAGCAGTGAGATCAGAAGAAGAGCGTGTTATTTTTAGGGACCACTCACTGACTCCTAGGAATACAATTAAATATTGGATAAGATAACAAATACAACACATTTATACCCGCTACATGCCAGGATCATTTGTGCTTCCCATATGCCTGAGAGGGGAGCTCCTGGCCTTTGTCCTTCCCCCAATACACCCACCCCAGCTTTTCCCTTCTCCGACAGTTACTCTGTCATTCTTTCTTCTGTGCCCTCCTGGCACTGAGCTGCCCTTTATGAGACAACGAAGAGCACATTAAGAGAACTTAATAGGCTCAGCGCCGGTGGCTCAAGCAGCTAAGGTGCCAGCCACGTACACCTAAGGTGGCAGGTTCGAATCCAGCCTGGGCCCACCATACAACAATAATGGCTGCAACCAAAAAATAGCCAGGCGTTGTGGCGGGTGCCTGTGGTCCCAGCTACTTGGGAGGCTGAGACAGGAGACTCGCTTGAGCCCAGGACTTGGAGGTTGCTGTGAGCAGTGAAGCCATAGCACTCTACCCAGGTGGACAGCTTGAGGCTCTGTCTCAAAAAAAAAAAAGAGAGAACTTAATAGGTGCTCAAGAAATTCTTACTGAATGAATTAGTGTATGGACATGGAATAGAGAAGTCTAGGTTCTAGTCCCGCCTCTGCACGGACTGTGTCTGACCCTCCACAGGTACTTCCTCTCTCTGAGCCTCATTTTCTTCTCTTTCCAATGAGAAGTTTACAGAAATTAACAAGTGCTGGCAACAGCATGGAGGCTGGAGAGCTGCAGGGAGGAATGCAAAGTGGTGCAGCCACTGCGGAAGAGAGCCTGGCAGTTTTTCAAAAAGGTAAAGTAGAATGGCCTTAGGTCCCAGTGATCCTCCTCTTAAATACATTCCCCTAAAGAACTGGAAACAAGTGTTTAAATAAAAACCTGTACATGAATATTCATAACAGCATTATTCACAATAACCATAAAAGTGGAGACAACACAAATGTCTACCAACTGATGGATGAATAAATAACTGCGGTGTCGCCACATAATACAATATTATTCAGTCCTAAACAGGAATGAGATGCTGATGCATACTAGGCCTGAATGAACCTGGAAAACGTGTTGAGAGAAAGAAGCAGATGCAAAAGGCTACAAAGTGTATGATTCCATTGACACGACATGGCCAGAATTGGTAAATCCAGAGACCAAAAATAGATTGGCGGTTGCCAGGGGCAGGGGAGGCCACAGTGCGGAGTTATTGCTTAATCAGTACTCGGTTTCCTTCTGGGATGATGAAAATATTTCTGGAACTAGGCAGTGGTGGTGGACTCACAACATTGTGAATATACTTGATGCCACTATGTTGAATGTTTAAAGTGGTGAATTTTGTTATGTGCTTTTTTTTTTTTTTTAATTAGAGGTTGGATTTGAGAACTCTAAGGCCCACAGTTAGAAGGCCGAAGGCCCTGCCAAGGAATGCAGATAAGGGAGACAGCCCAGGAAACGGCTGCTAGGCAGGAAACAGCGACTGAGCCCCTGGCCTCAGAGATGGGGACATCACACATTGAGCCATCCCCCTGCTCACCTGCTATGTGTCTGGAGCTGCTCTGAGTATGGGGCACATGGGTAAACAATGGACAAATTGTCCTTGTGCCAGTGGAGCCTACATGCTGGTGGGGCAGGAAGACAAAGGGCCAGGACACAAGTTCAGCACGTGGCACCTGCTACAGGATACATGGTGTGGTTGAAGTTCCAGACAGCTCAGCTAGGGAAGACGTTGCTCAGAAGAGTTGATAGCCCAGTCGGCCTCTGAAGAAGGGAGGGGGAGCCGCTGCCACCAGATGGTCCTCTTGTAAAAAGAAGCCTGATTTAACATCTTGACTGCAATCTGACCTTTCTCATTACTGTGAAATGTGGCCCTGGCCAGCCTGATGCTGCAAACTCCCAGTTTGTAGCTCCCATGTTAGGTATGAAAATTCCAAGCTGCTCTGGATGTTGAGTAGCTCTTCAGAAAAAGGGAAAGAGTTCTTCATTTTGTGGAATTCGACTGCTTTCTGGAAGGGTTTTAGAAGGTGTTTTCTGCTCTCCCAATGAACCAGGTGGAGAGTATTAGGGGACACCCGGCTCTCACAAGCAGTGAAGCCCTAGGAGGCTGCAGGCAGAGATGTGTGTGGCCCTGGGCACATTCCTTTCACCTCCCTGGGTGCCTATTTGATTGGGTTGTAGTGGACCATGCATGAGGCGACATGTTTGCTCCATCCTGGGGCTCCCTGGCCTATTAAGAGTTGGCTACCCCAGGGCCATAGCTCTTCACAGCACAGGCAGATATGATATATACATGGTGGCACAAACGTAGTGTCAGCAACACCACTGCCCTCATGTGTGGGAGAGCAGTGAGATTGGCACTCCCCCCTTAGCCCAGAGATCTGTCTCTGGGTAGCCCAGGCCTATGCATGAGTGAAGGATCTCCTGGCTCCTGGGCAGCTTTCAGCACAGGCCTGCACAGCTCTAGGCCAGACAGACAACACCTGGTCTACCCAGCACCATCCCCCCAGGCCTTCACTGTATACCTGCCAAGTCCAAATGTGCTCTTTCTCCAAGAAAGGATGGCCAGGCAGAACAGGAGGAGCACCGAGGTGCTGCTACAGTGTGACCCCAGCCTGTCACATCCACTCTCTGGGCCACAGCTGGACTACAGATCTTAAAGGACACTCTGGCTCCAATATACTTTGAATTTTTGATCACAGAAGCCCACAGTTGCAGTACCCTCACAGGGACTCTCTCCAGCTGCTTCTGGAAGTGGGGCCTGGTCCCTTTATGAAAACCCTTCAAAAGGGAAGTCAGCACCTCCCCACAGACTTGGCCCAGCCAGGGCCCCATCAGTAAATGTATCCCTTTCCTGCCAGCTGAGAGACCCAGTTATAGACCACTCACTTTTATTTGAAAAAGGCTGATATCTTTTGTGCATGGATGGGGCATTAGATGATATGAGGGAATTATTCTTCATTCTTCTGTGGCATGGAAAACTCTAATATTAGTTAGCGATAGCTCTTGGAATAGTTATGGATGAAATGACGTGATCAGGTGGGGAAATCAAACACACCAAAATGTGTAGAGACAGATGAACGGAGGCTGGCAGAGGACTGATCATTGTTAAAGCCGGATGTTGAGTACATTGGAGGTTATCAAACTATTCTCTCTACTTATGTACATGTTTAGAAACTTTGTAAGATGAGAAAAAGAAAACTGAGAAAAGAAAACTTTGTTTTTTATCGTATGTACAAATATATTCCAACAGGATTATTTCCAGAGGAGATAAAAACATTACTTTGTCTATAGTGATCGGGGCTGTAGAGGAGGGATCCAGGGGCCTTTCACCTTTAGGTGGAGCAGTAACAAGAGAGTGTCAGCTTGGCAGGTGCTGTGCCATGCCTGCCAGGCCCGCCAGACATTATTTCACTGGCTTCTCTGGATCCCCTGTCCCCAGGGAGGTGCTGTCATTAATATTCCCACAAGTGAGGGAACGTGCGGCATTCATGCAACCTGCCTGCCAGTGCCAATGAGGAAGACAGTGTTGAGAGCCAACTCAGGCCCCCTTCAACATTCCCACTCCTGACCACTTTGCACTCTCTGTGACTTTTTCTTATTTTAACCAAAAAACCCTCAGAAAAACAATAAAATAAAGGCATTTGAAAGCAGAAAGTCCCATAAGGAAAAAGCATATTTTAAGTATTTTAAAAAGAATTTTAAATTATTTTTTAAAAAATGTTATTGCAGACTTACTTTGTTTCCATCTATTACATTAACCAAGAGTAGAGAAATAACAGATAAATCTGAATTTTGTCATCAAGATCAAAGATTTCTCAAAAGCCTTTGAAACTGTGTATATGGACTAGGTTATGCCAAGTTGCATGCCCACCAGCAAGGCAGAACAACATGGGTGCCCACACCACTCCCAATGTCCTCAAAGTAGGTACCAGTGACCCCTAAAATGTGCTTGCATTTAGACTCACCAAGAAGATACCCCAATTTAAAAAAAAAATGAAGACACATGGAGTTTTGATTCAGAGCTAGGGAGTCCAGAGCCACTTCCCAAATCCCAACTCAGCCCCTCCTAGTCATGTGACCTTGAGCAAGTTCTTTAACCTCTCTATGCCTCAGTTTACTCATCTATAAAATGGGGATGACAGCCAGTCCTTACCTCATTGAACTGTTGTGAGGACAAACAGATAAATACTTATATATGGCCCAGAGAGTGCCTGGCATATAGTAATATGTACAGGCTATATTGTTTAAACCCAAAACATAGGCTGGTACTCTCAACTATCTATAGTGAGAACTAGCTTGCTTATCTATTTTTTACAATCTGTAGTAGATGGATATTTTGCAAATATAACAAAAATGAATTAATAGAATACTTAAATGAAAAATGTTTTTCTTTTTTTTTTTTTTTGAGACAGAGTCTTACTTTTTTACCCTCAGTAGAGTGCTGTAGCATCATAGCTCATAGCAAACTCAAACTCTTGGGTTCAAGTGATTCTCTTGCCTCAGCCACCTGAGTAATTGGAACTACAGAGGCCCACGACAACGCCTGGCTATTTTTTTTAGAAACTTGCCTCTAAAGGCAAAAGGCTACCAAAGCCTCTCTCTCTGGCTCAGACTGGTCTCGAACCTGTGAGTTCAGGAATCCACCTTCCTTAGCCTCCCAGAGTTCTGGGATTACAGGTAAGCCACCACACCTAGCCTTGGAAAACTTTAAAATGTAGAATCTCAGCTGTTGATCACAAGTCCTGGGGCCATCAAATTACCATACAGGTCTTGCCTGTGCCCTTCTGTTGCTACTCCTCCCCTCTGAGGAGCACTGGCACCCTCCAGCCTGCTGGTATAATAGTAACCAGTTGGAAACAACAAGTGGAATAGGGGTGGTGTGCAGCTGTTCATATCACCGTCTGTCCATGGTGAGAAAGTCTCACAGGGACTATTTCTGGAGGGCAGGGTTTATAATTTTTTTAATTTATAATTTTAATCTAGGTTGCAAAATTTTCACAATGTACGTATATTATTTTTTATAATAACAACAACCACAGGTGCTAGGATTCAACCCACACTGAAACAAGCCAGAGAGCCCAGGGGTACAAGGCAGCCTCCTCTGTGTGTGTTTTTAATCATTATCTTAACCTCTATTGGGGTGTCAGGCAGGGCTTAAGCACAACTGGACACCCCTGTAAATGACCTTTTTGTGAAGCTACTGGCCTTGGCTTACTCCCTATCCTAAGAAACCCTGAAACTCACTCACACCCAGGGGCAGACAATTGACAACAGCCCAAATTGTCACACTTTCTGAGATTTCTATCTGGAAGGAGGTACAGAGTTTTAAGATACAGGGAAAGCCCAACATGCTATTTTCTTTCTTTGATCCAGTACCTGCGTGGAAACTGAGGCTGGGTTTTATCCTGGAGGCCACAGGGACAGCAGGGAAAAAGCTCTTTCCTGTTGTCTTTGACAGCTGAGGGAGTGCTGAGGGTGGCTGACCAGCAGCCACATGCTCCACAGAGGGGGCCGGAAATTGTTCTCTCACCTGCAGGGGGAAAATCACACAGCAGGGCAGGGTGTGCGGACCAGGTGCTAAGACATGACACATCAAGTTTCATTTGAGCTGAAGTCTCAGGCTTATGAAACACCTCCTAAGTGCCAAGGTGCTGGAGGCACGTGGACACTGCAGGGAGCCTGCTGGGCAGACTTGCTGCCCACTTTCTCCTTCAGCCCCCAGGGAACAAATGAATGGATGAATGAATGGTGCGTGCTTGGCTGTTTGTCTCTCTCCTTTCCCCAGAGGGAGTTCTCACCTAAACCAGCATGGTGGGTAATCATCTGTGTTACCCTGATTGGGCTGTGGGGTGCCCAGATATTCAGCCAAACATAAATCCAGGTTCTCCTGTCAGGGTGTTTTGGGTGAGTTTGACATTGAAACTCATCCAAACAGAGGACAGCAGGTGGCCCTCCCCAGTGTGGGTGGGCCTTGCCCAACCAGGCAGGCTTGACTAGAACAAAAGGGTGACCTGCCCTGAGGAAAAGAAGACACACTCTGCTCCTGGCCTTCCAGCTGGGACATCAGCTCCTTCCTGCCTTCACATTTGAACTGAAATATCAGCTCTTCCTGGGTTTCAGACCTCCTGTGCATGTATGTCATGGTGCTTGGCACCTAACAGCTTCAGTTCTCACACATAGTATTTAACCGATGTGTTTTGGAACAAAGTAATGTACCTTTTAAGTTAAAATACAAATACTATGGCTCAATCGGCTAGGGCGCCAGCCACGTACACCTAAGGTGGCGGGTTCAAATCCCCAGCCTGGGCCCGCCAAACAACAATGATGGCTGCAACCAAAAAATGGCTGGGCGTTGTGGCGGGTGCCTGTGGTCCCAGCTACTTGGGAGGCAGAGACAGGAGACTCGCTTGAGCCCAGGAGCTGGAGGTTGCTATGAGCTGTGATGCCATGGCACTCTACCCAGGGGGATAGCTTGAGGCTCCGTCTCAAAAAAA
>CAUYQV010116260.1:0-19263 GCA_963574575.1 Galagoides demidoff
ATGGCATCACAGCTCATAGCAACCTCCAACTCCTGGGCTCAAGCAAGTCTCCTGTCTCAGCCTCCCAAGTAGCTGGGACCACAGGCGCCTGCCACAACGCCCGGCCATTTTTTGGTTGCAGCCATCATTGTTGTTTGGCGGGCCCGGGCTGGGGATTCGAACCCGCCACCGTAGGTGTATGTGGCTGGCACCTTAGCTGCTTGAGCCATAGGTGCCGAGCCATAGATTTATTTTTAAAGGATAGAAAACCAGCGCTCTGATTTATTACAGAATACCTGGGGAAGTGCTGCCGGGGGGATTTCCCAGGCTTCGGTGGGCAGGAGGCTTCCCCATCGCTGCTGTGGAGAGCCCCTGTGCTGAGGTCCCTGGCACAGCTCAGCCGACTGGCATCTTCTTGAGGCTGTTAGCCTAGAGGTGTCTCCACAAAGGGCAGCAGGGGGTCACTTGCCCAGATATTATGCACTGGAGGTTCTTGCTGGGGAGGAGCAGGCACTGCTGGCCTCCCTCCCATTGCCGTGTCCACGTGTCCTTCAGTTCCTTGCCTATAGGATGGCCCCCTATAGCGTACCGGACAGACCTGGTGCCCTGCCAGTGGCACAGGGGTGCCCAGCTATGCCCTACACTCAGGGGCAGCAGGGGCAGGGTCTGCTCACTCTTCTGCTCTGCCTGTGGTTACACTGTCTGAAGGTGACACTTTTCTCATTGCTGCCTGACATCCTGTGACCCCACAGCAGTGCCAGCCTGTGGATATCCTCAGCACAGCCCTGTGCATGCAGTTTGGGGGGTTCTGTGGGAATTCTTACCCTCCCCCTCTTGCCTGATGCCCACATTTTGAGCACAGTCCTACGAAAGGTGTGCTTGCTGGCTTGGGGCCTGAGTGTTGTGGGGCTCACATGGAAGGGGCATGTGTACAGAGGTGTGGGGCTCTGCAGGGGGCCCCACAGAGTGCTGGGCCAGCAGCGCCTGCTGTGTGGCAAGGTGGGTTCAGAGACACACCCTAGGAGGAGCCTCTGCCTTGGGGCCAGAGTCCCAGAGTCTATGGAGCTGACAGCGGAGCTTGGGCCCCTGGGTGAGCTCTTGAAGCTTATAGGACACTGTGGTCTCTGCAGCCCCTGTGAGTGCCAGGTATCACCTCACCTAAGGCCACTGGGACCCAAATAGGCCATTTATTCCCATTTTTCAGCCAGAGCAACAGCCCTGAGGTGGCTCAATAGCTTGCCCACAGCCATACCAGCAGTGAGCATGGGGGTGAGGCTGAAGCCAGGCCTGTTCCTGTGTTTAAAGGACGGCTGCTTCACATCAAGGGTATGGGAGCCTGGCCACCCTGCCCTGGTGCGACTGCACATTGGGCCCCCTAGGAGTCAGGTGACTATTGTGGGCCAGCTCTGAGGCCCAGTAGCACTTCCCCAAACTTCATGTGCTCAGGGTATCCACAGATCAGTATGCAGGGAATAGGGGTCTATAGGCCCAGGAGGGACAGGCTGGGGCGGGGCTCACCCCGGGTCTGTCCAGCTGCAAGTCCTAGGGCCTCTTTCCTTCCAGGGTTTGCTGGGGCCAGCCACACATAGCAGGTCCAGTCCAGGAAGGCTCTGCCACACACATCAGGTCCTGTCCACGCAGGCTCAGCGTAGCTGGGAGGCTGCAGGGACACACTGCTCACACCCCATGCCCACAGCAACTGTGCTTAGAGGCTCTTGTGAGATAATTGTAATTTTCAGGGGAATTAAGTAAAATATCCTTTTACCAAGTAGATGGAGTAAGGCCAGCAGTCTGGGTCAGGGCACTTGTCCCCTGTGTGGACAGGCTGGGCCAGGCCCTAGGCGCTGTCACCCCCTTGGTGTGGAGCATGTGGTTCATCCTAGACACGTGGTAGGTTCCTGTGAGTGACTCTGGTGGTCGCGTTAGGTTCTCCTTATTACAGGAGTAACAAGCAATGCATTTTGTTATAGAAAACTTGGAAAATACAAGTAAAAGGAAAAACAAAGCCAGAAATGGAACTTCCCAGAGGGTATTACCTTAACAATTTTATGCCCTTCACTTTTTTCTGTGATGTAATTATTTACAAAATAATATCACATTATATATACTTTTATGGTGTCCACAAAGCATCTGTAAGTAGGTGTTGGTGTGGCTCTGCTGTGTTTTACTTAACCGTTTTCCTTTTGTTGTATATTTCAAAGTTTTTTAAAGAGTGCCGATAGAATCAAATGTATGTTTTTAAAACTGCCCAAAGGCCGGCAGGGTGTCCAGTTAGTGGGATGGACTGTGCTGTGCTTCCTCTGTCTCCTCACCCTCGGGGTGGACTGCGCTGTGCTTCCTCTGTCTCCTTACCCTTGGGTATTGTGGTTTCTGTAAAGTTCTGAGTAAATGAAAACTCTGGGCCCTTCGGGTCAGAGGCTGAGCCCAGGTCTGGTCTTGTGCTGAGTTCCTGGTGCTGCCAAGTTTCTTCCGATGTTGGAGTCTTCCTCAAGCCTGGTCTAGGCAGACTTGTCAGAGGAATCCCGAGCAATGGCTGTTGCTGTGGTGAGACTGCAGGTGGCACTGTTCTCCTGCTGATGGAAATAGCTGCTGCAAAAGACACACGGGGCATCTGAGGAAAAGCACCTTCCCTCTTCCTCAGATTGCTTTGGGGAACCACTGTCCATGGTCCAAGCCTCCTCTGTCCTCTCTCTTCTGGGGAGGGAGGCGGCTTTTGTGTGCCTTCTATCCAAGGGTCGCCGTGTGCCCTAGGTGCAGGGGCAGACGGTGGCTGTGGGGCTCTCTCCAGAGTGCTCTGCCTCACCCGAGGCTCCAGGGCACAGCTGCTGGCATTTACCAGTGACCAGGTCCCTTGTCTGGGAGCACCTCTGCAGACCCGTGAGGGACTTGCGCCCACCCTAGGCCTGCCTCTCGGCACAGGTTGGGGGCCCGAAGTGAACGTGTATGATGCATTGCAGGCACCTGGAGCAGGGCTACCAGGGAAGGCTGAGCCTCCTGCGGTCGGAGGTGGAGACAGAGCAGGAGCTGTTCTGGGAGCAGGCCCACAGGCAGAGGGCCGCACTGGAACAGGACCTGGGACGCCTGCGCTCTGAGGAGGCGAGCCTGCGTGAGAAGCTGACCCTGTCCCTGAAGGTAGGGACGTCTCCAGGACCTACCCAGAAAGACAGAACCATAGGCAGGGCAGGAAACTGGGGAACCAAGGGTCCATCTGCTCACACCCACATCATGCTAGTCAGGGATCCATGTTTGCCTTAAGCTCATTTGTCAGGATAGGGAGATGCCTGGGGCTTTAAAGAACATTTCACAGCATGGGAGGGCGGGGGCTCCTCTCAGCAGAGCAGTGGGGTCCTGGCCATGCAACTGTGGTGCTACCCCCCGTCCCCACTCCTGCTCTCTGCTCTGGGCCAGGTGGACCTGAGGCTAGGGATGGCTAGTGGCTACAATGGCACCACTGCAGTCCCAGACACCAGGCACACCCCTGGGTCAACAGAAAGACCAGAATTTAAAGTCCCACCTGCTGGAGGCCTGGGTTTGTGGCCTGGAGTGGAGGGGTTTTGTGGATAATGAGTGTCCCATAACCTGCACCCACCCCTGGCTGCAGTGAGCCCCCCACAGCTGGCGGCATGGCACTGAGGCAGCAGTCCCAGGGGCCTCACTTTCAGGGGGTTTCTTCCTTGGTCACCAGTGCTGTTAGAAAGCCAGCCTGTCACTTAAGGAGAAGTGACACTGCCCTACCATGTCCCCATCTGGGCCTCCTGCCCTGGTGACCTGTGGCCTGTGTCTCACAGGAAAACAGCCGTTTACAGAAGGAGGTTGCAGAAATGGTGGAAAAGCTCTCGGGTTCAGAGAAGCTGGTCCTGAAGCTGCAGAAAGACCTGGACTTGGTGCTGAGGGACAAGGCAAGTCCTGCAGACTGTGAGTCTCCAGAGAGGAGCCGCCACAGATGCTGGGCACAACGCAGGCGATGTTTCAGTAACTGGAGTTAGTGTTTCTCTACTGAGGCCTAGAACAGGGAGAAAATTAGTCTGGGTGCGTCCCACTGTTCTACTCCCCTTCATGACAGCTCAGACTGCCACCTGCCTGGCCTCAGTGAGGGCTGCAGAGGGAGGGCAGTGTCCTGGGCCACGGCAAGGGAGGGGGTGGAGAGGGGCCGCCCCGTGCAGGGCGTAAGCACAGCCATCTTGGATAAATCAGTGAATTCAGAAAATCTTTCTTTCCTGAGACCTTTTAAACAGGGAAGGGAAGAGGAGGGATGGAGTGTTATGCCTGGAGACACAGGGTCAGGGTGGGAGAGCTCACCTCCTGCATGTCTGACTTCCAGCTGGAGCCTCCGAGCACAGAGCTCCTGGTGCAGGAGGAGCGGTTCTCAGCGGTCCTGGAGGAATACGAGCTCAAGTGCCGGGTATGTGCCCCACCAGCCTTCCTTGTAGTCTCATGTCCAGACCCTAGTGTCCACATGCAGGGTAGTCCACAGGGAATGGCAAGGTGTCTCAGCCGGAGCCTCTGACCATGGTGTGCTCGGCCTGCGGCCAGGCCAAGCGCCCTTAGCTGAAGGTTTCCTGGTTCTGCTTGGCACCTGTTCTGAATGCCGCCTCCTGTTCCCAGGGACCATGGAGGGCTCTGTCTGCTTTTCTGTTGCTAGGCCAGGTCTGACAATGTGTATGCGTCCCATCCTGCTGGAGACATCTGGGTGGGGGTGGTGAGAGACACTTAGACCCCATGACCCCCTTGCACTCTTAAATAAATTATCAGGAACGTGAAAGAGCTTTTGTTGATGTATGTTATGCAGGTTAGATTTAACATTTACCATGGTGAAAATTAAAGTGGAAAATTAAAAAAAAATTATGAATTCTTTTAAGAATCATAAACAAGCAAGTTACTTTACACAGACCAAATAGCACACTTTTATGAAAATAGCTGTTTTCAAAAAGAAAGAAAAATTAGAAGTGTACCATTGCTTTGATCTCACTGATACCTGGCCTAGCAAGGGACAGCTGCATTCTTACATCTGCATCTGCCTCAGTCTCTAGTGATAAGCAGAACACGGCCGCAGAGCTCCAGAAAGCTCCAGTTTGCTGAGAGAAAGTGGGGGCCTTTCACAGATCCTTCCCTGGGCGCCCCTGGCAGGAGGTCTGGCAGCCTGTGCGAGACTCTGCAGACCCCTTTCTCCCTTGGATCAGAGCCTGGGTTGGATGCCTCCTTGGCACCTTTTAAATACTGCTGTTGCGTTCTGGGCCATTCTGACAGGCCTTCCCTCCCCTCCCTGTTCACCTAAGCACTCTAAGACCGGAATGTTCTAAAGGTCAGGCGCTCACCTAGAGCTGCGAGGAAAGCGCAGTCTCAGGGCCTTGCAGGTGGGCGGGAGGGTGGTGGCCAGTGGGTCTGGCTCCCCGTCCCTATGTCACCCCACCCTGCTCTGGCCCATGGGATCTATCCTTGTGAAGAAATTTTAGTATAAAAAACAAGCCAGAGTTGAGTAGGGTTGGTTATTAACAAAATAGTGCATTTTTTTTATTCTTGAATATTTAAAGTAGTTTACTTCATAATTTCTTAGCAGTCATCTTCTAGTTAGGGCTTAATTTACCAAAAGTTGATTTATATAAAACTTACACAGAAACTTTTTTTTTTTTTAATAAAGAGAGGTGTATGTATGGTTAAAATCAGAAACCATCAAAAACCTCAGCCCCTGACCTGCTCACCTCTCATGTCCTTGGCACAAAAAGGGTTATATCCAAACAAGTTTGACTAGTGGGAAGTGGAAAAAACCAAGTGCCCAATATCACGGCTGGCAGGATACCTCATGACTCTTGTTCTGGTAGAATCTTATGTAGCCTTCACGGTAACATAGGAGTCTTTCTAGGTAGCATTGCCAAGTGAGCCAAGGTAAGTGACGTGCACCCTCCAAATACAGCCGTTAAAACCCTGTGTAACCCCCACCAGCAAAAATAAGAAGAAAAACAAAGGATGTCTGTAGTTTACTGGGCACTCCTGTATTCATACGCCTTATTTGCCCTAATAATAGATATTGGCAATAAAAATGTTCAAGCTGGGGAGCCTTAATTTGCAGCTATGTGACGATGTGCTTGTCCAAAACTGGTCAGTTTTCCAGCTGGCGGTCTTTAGTAACCTTGTGTGGTGATACGGCAGCATGGCTGGGTTAGGTAGATCTCATCTGCCCATATGTCAGTTGTCTCTGCGCCAAGTCACCTCCTACTGAAAATAGGCCATTATTTCTGAAGATACCATTATGATGGTCCTTGTTGTGGCACCAATAGTTGTAAAGTAATTTCATGTAATTTGAAAGTTGAGCAGATACTGTGACAAGAACTTCTGTCCTCAAAGCTGCTGATCAATTCCTGAGCTGCCCTATGGCCAGAGGAACAGATATTAAGGGTCTGTTATCAATTCAGTTCCTGATGACTTCCCTCCAATTTAAAGTAAATTGACTCTGTTCCTGCTGCACGCTGTTCTGGCTACCACAGAGGATCAAGGTGAGCGGTTCCTGCACTGAGTGGACTGTGTGTCCTGCCTCTGTCCGTGGTCTGGCCTCTGGGTGCCTTGCCATCTCTGCCTACACTGTCTGAGTCTCCTGCTGGGAATGTGTGTGCTGAGCTGCCGCTCTCCTGACCACCTGGGGGTGAGAGGTGGGCGGGGCCTGCCTGTGGGGCGGGGCCGCGCGCTGGGGACTGCAGTGCTGTGCTGGGCTCGGTCCTGTCCCCTGTAACATAGTAAGCAGGTGCAAAACCAGAGATCCCTGCCTGAAAATGCCCCTTTAGGGCACTGGCGTTTCCAAGCAGACAAACTCTTCTTTCATTGACTTCACTTTGTTACTTAAAGATCTGCTACTCTTTTCACTTTTGGTTCTTGGAATTTTATTTTTAACATCAGTGGAGGTAGTTTACAGTTTAGTGCTAACCTGCTTATTTAGAGATACACCCCTCTCCATTTTTTAGGTGTTTTTGTCTGTTTCAAATTAACATTTAAAGTATTTAATAAACTTTTTGTTTGCAAATAGTTTTAAGTTTACATAAGTTGCCAACATGAAAGCAGCGTTAGAAGCCCCTGCACACCCCTCACCTGGACCCACTGCCCCCCTTTCACCACGGCTGCCTTGCCATGTGCACACCGGTACTCGCTGTGTGTGCCGAACCATTGCAGGGGATGCCACACGCGTCACAGCCCATCCCCCTCAGCACCCGAGTGCATTCCTAAGAGGGGGCTCAATCACTTTACTCTGCAGTGCTATGCACAGCTCCTGCTCCTATAGGCAACTGGTAAATGGCCAGGAATTTTGCTAGCTCCTTGTTAAAACTTTGAGAGCTTATAAAATCTACTTATAATGGGAGTAATTCATACCACAAAAGATTGTAAAAGCTACAACTAGGGCTTTTTTATTTTCCTGGAGAGTGAGTTTCCCAGCACCCTGTGGGTAAGAATATTCTCTGACATAGCTGTGGCTCACTTCTTAGCTTCGTGAATTGACATCAACGCAGCACTTCAACCTGGTGCCCTGTTTCGTTTTTCTTAGTGAATCCACTGGTGTTCTTTGGAGCGTTTTCCCTTCCAGCACAGACTGTGGTCTAGACTGGTATTGCCTTTAGCTGTCCTGTTTCTGTAATGTCCTTTGCTCTCAGACTTTCCCTCTGTCTGTCTTTGTCTTCTATGACTGATATTTTTGGAGAATACTGTTTTCCTTCCCCACTTCTCATCGTTTGTTTTTCTGAGGTTTCCTTTTGATTGCACTGAGGCTGCGCACCACATGAGCAGTGCTGTGTCTGTCCCTCCTCTGTGGTCCTGATTGTGAGCTGTAAACTCACTGTTTTTTTTCTCTCTTGCAACTCATAAGCAGTCAGTAGGAAAACACTTAAAGATCATGCAAATATCCTGCTCTTCTTGGAGATCCTCTCTGAATTTAGCATCTGTTGATTCTTATGCAACTCACTCTTGCTTGATGGTTTCCTGCTTCAGCACCCCCACCCTCCCATCTGTCCTTACTGCTGGCCTTCTGCTGGCAGCTAGAGTCCTGCCTGCCCGTCCACCCACCACTGCTGTGGACTCGAATTCCCATGTGTTCCCCAGTGATAATGCATTAATGTGCTTAATTACTTTGGTGCTCAAACAGTGAACGCATTGCCCATGGGCGTCTTCATCTATCACATCCCTGTCACCCACCACTGTCATTTCTGCTGTTGATCGGCTCTGTTGCATAGCTATGTACTCCTGGCCTGGCAGAATTTTCCAGACTCATCTGGTGCTTTGCCTGCACTTGCCCTGGGATCTGCCTTTTCTCCAAGGGTTCCTGGTTCCTTTACAGGGCAATGGCTGTAGAGACCTAGGTCTGGGTATGGGGGCTGCTTCTTGTCCCGGGCATCACTACTCCTATGTGATGTAGTGGCCCTTAACCACCTTTCACATGACAATAGGTGCCCTGCCATGGGCCAGGGTTAGGGTTAGGGTTGTGGAGGCTGCTGGTACCAAAAGCAGCACACACCACCCTTGCCAGCCGTAATGAACCAGGCTTCCTGGCATGTCCTGAGAACAGAGATGCCTGTGTCCCTCAGTCAGCTGGGAGAACTCCTGTTGCTGGCATTGCTACATTTGCAGGGCAGGGTAGCAGAAGGATCCACAGAGGGGGCCAGGCATCGGGTGGAAATGACTCTATTCCTGCCACCTTCTAGATTGGTACTGGCCAGTAAAAATACAGTGGGGGGGTCACACAAGTAATTCTAAATTTTTTGGTAGGCTTAGTGTTTAAAAAATGGAAGAAACAGATAATTTTAATTTTAGTATATTTTCTTTAATCCAACATATCAGAAATGTTACCACTTCAAACATAAACAAATTCTTGAGGTATTTAGCATCCTGCTTTGGAGTGTGTTTTCAAGATTCAGTGTACTGTTCTCACGGCACATCCCTAGCTGAGAGATACCCCTCTGCAGGAGCCCAGCTGCCCGTGTGGGAGCAGCTCCTGTGTGGACACAGCAGGCTGGCTGAAGGACGGACTGCCCGTCACTGTGAGGAGTGAGCTAGTTGCCAAGGGGCTGTGCTCTGGGTGCAGCTCTGCCTTCCTGGCCCTTTTTCTCCTTGGAGCAAAGGTGCATATTTGCACAGGAGTTTCTGAATGAGGTGTGAATGGCCCTCAGGAGTCCATGCCGCTTCAAACATCTTCAGAGCCTAACCCTTCTCCCTCATGGCCTACAATTGCTGAGAGGCTCCTTCTGCAAGGGGGAAGTACGTGACACATGTGGCAGGCCCAGGAGCAGTTGCAAGAAGAGCCTCATCAGCGACAGGTGCCTGGGAGGCCATGTAGTGCCTGGAGCAGGGTTCACAGGTCAGGGGGATGCCTGCCTCTCTCTGAGGGCCTTCCCAGTTCACCCTTCAGGGCCACTAGGCTTCCTCCCAGCATGCAGGGGCTCCCCCAGGCGCCATCCCAGAGGAGAAGCCAGTGCTCAGCCTCTCTTGTGCTGTCCAGGTCAGGGCAGTCATAGGGCTGCCGGGATGTTGGTGGGGACCCAGGCCCACAGTTTTGGTGGACATGGCAGAGCAGCTGGTCCAGGCAGCCACACTCAGTCCTCAGGGCTGGGGGAGCTGCCAGGCAAGCTGGATGCTCTCCCTGCTCGTGGCTTGTTACCAGGTGGCTCAGCAAGGTGTGATGGGACCTGCGGAAATTCAGACTCTTCCCCTTAAGCTTCCTCACCCCACCAGCACCCCTGCTCCTCCGTCCCTCTGCTCCTCCGCCCCTCCAGTGTCTGAGCTGCCATTGTCCCTCCGACATGCCGTCTCTGCTCTGCCAACCTCCTCTCTGGTAGTTCCTCTCTGCAGAACCATTTGCAAACTGCCAGCTGCTAAGGAAAGGAGCCCGGCACTCCCAGGGTTTCGCTGCAGGAACCTCTGTGCTGACACTTCTCAGAGTTCTGATGCTGACAGTTCTCCGGGTTTCCTGTGTTTCTCTTCGGTGTCCTCTCTACTTTGTTCTTGAGCCTCTCTCATTTATCTTGTGAAAGAAAATGACATGGGGTATGAGAAAGTCAGGGGAGGGCCCTGCTTTTGCTCAGCCCACCCAGTGGTTAGGGACTCAGAGTTCTGATTGGGTTTTATGCTGCAAGTGTGGGCTCGCCGCCCTCTCACCTCACAGTGTGCCTGGGCCGCAGCAGCTGGAGGAGATGCCTGGCTGTGTCCGGGCTCTCTGTGCCAGTGGCCGCAGCAGCTGGAGGAGACGCCTGGCTGTGTCCGGGTTCTCTGTGCCAGTGGCCATAGCAGCTGGAGGAGACGCCTGGCTGTGTCCCCACAGGACCTGCAGGACCGCAATGATGAGCTGCTGGCTGAGCTGGAAGGCCTGCGGGCACAGCTGCCCCCACGTCGGCACAGCCCTCCTGGAGGCCTGGGGCAGCAGCGACCTGGACACAGCCCAGCAGGTAGGAGCCAGGCCTGGCAGGGGGCTGCCTTAGGGCCTGGTGTTGACACCCACCCCAGGAGAGAGTGGTTCACCTTCTGGGTGGACATGATGGAGGAGATGACCTGGTCTTGAGCTGAGGGGTGGAGGTCTGCCCTGCAGGGAAGTTTCTGGGGAGGAGCCAGTGAGACACCACTGGGCAGCCTTGTAGGAACCAGAGGAGAGAGGCAGACTGAGGTGGACAGAGTGGTCTCCAGCCCCAAGGAACAGTCGTGGCCTGGCCCAGGCCATCCTTGCATCTGAGAGTTAGTTTTGGTGACAGCTCTCAGGACTGGAAAGATCCCCTGGTCCTCAGAGGACAGAGGCCAGCAGGGCTTATGTTTTGCTCTTTCTGGGAGAGATGAGAGCCATTGCTCTCCAGGTCTAGATGAGCTTGGGAGGGCTGGGCACAAGGGAAGGCCCCCACCTGCCATGTGCCCCCTGCTCTTCAGCCAGTGGCATGGGGACAAGCTCTCAGCATGATGAGGCCCCATATTGAAGTCTTTGGCTCCTTCTGGAGACCGGAACAAGTGATCTAGATGCTATGGGCCTTTTAGAGGACTGACTGAGCCCTGACAGCTGCGTGGCCTCAATGTAGCCAGTGGTAGTACGTGGTGCCTGTCACTGTGAGGTCCTCCTCTGGGAGCCCTTGGAACCCACAACTGCACCCACTCCTCAGGATCCCATGTCATGGCAACCTAAGCCTCTTGGAGAATATTTTGCTCACATCTATAATCCTGAGAACTGTTTACTTAACAAAATAGAAAAAAAATTATATCCAAAACAGTCCATCTGAGCACCTCCTGGGGGAACCCAATGGGCCTTCTGTGCACATGGGTCTGATTTCCAGGAGCCCCTCACCCCAGTCTCCTGGGAGTCAAAGGCTCCCCAGGCCCACAGTCTGGACGAGGCTCACAGGAAACTTCAGGAAGAAACGAGACATCCCGGCCACACCCAGGCCAGGGAGGCCAGAAGGTGTTGGGGTCAGCTGCACACAGGGCTGTGTCTGAATTCTTAGACAGGTGACATGTGGCTGGGTGACGGTTACCTTCTTTTGTCCCTCAAGAGCCTGAGTTGGCACAGAATGAGTTGAGGGGCTCTGTCTTAGGGCCCGTGTCAGGCAGGCCTTGGATACGGGGGCAAGCCTTAGTTTTGTGGTGTTGCTGATAAAACCAGTGCCTTTGTCCCCCTGTTTGACCACAGAGGTTTGATTGGTGCCTTAAAAGGAGAGAGGTTCTCTCTGCTGCCAGGGGATGTTTAGGACTTATCACAGTGGAGGGGTGTGGCCTGAGCTGTGACTCCTGTGGTTAGAGCAGCTGCTGAACCCAAAGGCAGCAGCTGTGGGTGGCCAGTGCCAGGAGGCTTTCTCTCCTGAGGGCTTGTCCTGAGCCCTGAGTCTGTCGCTTTTTTCATGGACAATAATTTAGGAAACGGAAGGAGAGAGTGAGAGTTGGAGGATGTGTCTTTTCCCATTTCTAGGCCCCAGCACCAACATAGATGACACCCTGGCAGTGGGTCCCTCCGACAGACATGTTGGGATCTGCCTGCACCAAGGGTCAGAGCCCCCGTTGCTCCAGGGTTTGGGTTTTGGTTTTTCAGTTCCATCAGCAGCTGTTTTATCCCTCAGGGTTTGGTGTAACTGGCCTTCTGATTGGAGCCTGTCTTCATAGTAAATAACTCAGGACCACCAAGAAAGGGGGAGACTCAGCATACAGGGTGGAGGGTCAGGTCCATATCACCCTTCACCTGGCGTCACAAATGTCCTCTTGTTTGCAGGCATCCTGCTTATGGGTAATTCTGCTCCCGTGAGTATAGAGACAGAGATAATGATGGAGCAGGTGAAGGAACGTTACCAAGACCTCAGGAATGCACTGGAGACCAAGGTGAGGGCAGTGGCCTGCTGCACGCCTGACAGCTCTGCTCAGCCGAGCTGCGTCCCTGTGCAGCTGCCCCACAGTCCTCTGCCTTCCAGTGATCCTGCTGTGGAAGGAAGGCTTGTGGGGAAACACAAACAAAATGGCCATTTTTCCCCAAGCCCTCTTTGGAGAGACAGACATAGGAATGACTGGTAAGGGGAGTGTCCCACTGGGGAGTGTCACAGGGACACCTGGGGGCTGCTGTGCAGGGCCAGCATCCCCTGCTCCTCTGCGGTTGAGAATCAGTTGTTGGCTATGCCCCAAGCCTAAGATGACGTGGTGTTTACCCTTTGGGGGGCAGCTAAGTGGCTTCATGGTCAGCCCACCCTGACTGAGGCTGTCTCTTAGGTTAATTTATCCTTACTGTGTTACAAGGTTGCTGCAGGTTTTTTTTTTTTTTTTTGTAGAGACAGTCTCATTTTATTGCCCTCGGTAGAGTGCTGTGGCGTCACACAGCTCACAGCAACCTCCAACTCCTGGGCTTAGGCGATTCTCTTACCTCAGCCCCTCGAGTAGCTGGGACTACAGGAGCCTGCCACAACGCCCAGCTATTTTTTGGTTGCCGTTTGGCAGGGGCCGGGTTTGAACCCACCACCCTCGGGATATGGGGCCAGTGCCCTACCCACTGAGCCACAGGCGCCACCCAGGGTTGCCACAGCTTTTACAGGACGTGTCCAATCCTTCCATCTGCACAGTGCAGAGGCAGCCACTCCCATCCTGAACTGAGAACTCCCAATGGACCCTTGTCCACCGTGGCCAGATGTGTTCTTCCTGTCATGTTCTGAGCCTCTCCAGTGGCCTTTAGAAGGCTCCCCAGTTCTGTTGGCAGTTGTCACACTCTCTGCCCCTGGGCTCTGCCTGGCCAGATGCCCAGCTCAGCTTGGCGCCCAACTGCCTGCCACGTCTACTGGGCCTGCCTCACAGGGGACGGTGTGATATGTAGCCATGCTGGCCCCAGGGAGCGTCCCCGCTCATTCCCTGCCGGGTCTGGGCCTTGGCTCTTTGGGTGCTGCATCTAATGGCTCTGTGTCTCTGTGCTGGGTTGTCAGCAAGGCCATCTTTGGGCCCTCTGATTAAGTGCATGTTTCTCTTTTTAGGTGAATTATTATGAGAAAGAGATGGAGGTAATGAAGAGGAACTTTGAAAAAGAGAGACAGGAGGTGGAGCAGGCTCACAGGCACGAGGTCAGCATGCTGGAGGCACAGAAAGCAGACCTGGAGACGCTGCTCGCCACGTCCCAGGAGGTCACCCAGGGCCTGCGGGAGCAGCTGCTGCACTCAGCCCAGGGCCCTGAGGCCCCACAGCTGGGCCTGGCCCTTGCCCCGTGCTGCACCCAGGCGCTGTCCAGCCTGGCCCTGCAGATGGAGGAGGAACTTCGCGCGAGGCACCGTCGCAGGCGCCGACAGAGCAGGTCTGGCCTGGCTGCTTTCAGGATTTCAGGTCTGGGGTTTCCTGTCCCAAATCTCAATCTGAAACTGGAGTTAGATTGCCGAGAATTGCAGTGCAAGCTAACTGTGTGATTTGCTCCGGGCAGGTGGGAGAGTGCTGAAAGAGCAGGTCCTGGGATAAAGATTTTACTTTAAGTTAAAAATACAGTTTGAATAGAACTTGGACCATGAGTCATTTGATGTGTAGAAATTGATCTTAGTATTATTTCCCTTCTGCCTCCGACAGGCTTGATAGCAAAGGGCAGTGTCCTCTGTCATCTAACATGACTTTCTCCTGTCCAGGGCAGGGAGGCCGAAAGCTCCGAGGCCCTAAAACACTGAGGACGATGGTCAGAGTGGGTCAGTAAGATTCTTGAAAAGGCTAAAATGAGCAAATGAAGGAATGATTTTTTTTGTTTGTTTTTTCGGAAACAGGGTCTTGCTGTTGTCCAGGCTGGAGTGCAGTGTCACTGTAGCTCACTGCTGCCTCTAGCTCCTGGGCTCAGGTGGCCCTCCTGGGAGGAAAGGCCTATTTGGAAAAGCTGGGCTGGTGTTCTGTGCATTCTGGAGTCTAAAGTTACTTGGAAATGACCACATGCCCATTCTTGTCCTCTGAGTCTGACCGTGAGCATGCTGATGGTTGGCCAGGTCCATGGATCCCCTTGGCTCAGGAGAGGATAGGCCTTCCACTGTGCAGCCAGGCCACCTCCAGCTCACAGTGGGGTCAGGGCCTCGCACACCTGTGCTGCTATTGTACAGAGGGGCATTGTGTGTGGTTGGCTGGGTTCTGGTGCTGGGGTCAAATGGATGTGGCTCCCTCACTGCTGATAGAAAGAGGTTGTGTCTCCAACTTGGAGGAAGTGGACTGGCCTTGCTCGTAGGACCAAGTCAGGCAGCCTGAGTACACAGGATGTGGTGGGAAGGAGTCAGTACACCCCCCCTCCAGCTGACCCTGCAGGGCAGCCCTGGCCATCAAGGTTGTGGGAACCTGCTGTGTCCTGGAGTGTCACGACCCATTGGGCTCCTATGGCTCTGGTCTCGGTTAGCACAGGAAGGAACCAGGCGAGAGGCGGATTAAAAGTACAAGCTTGTGGAAGGTGGGCTAGCCCTTACTTTCTGGGTAGCCCCGAGCAACCTCCGCACCAGCCTTTTATTGACACGGAATGGTACAGGTGAGGGGAGTAATTAATAATGACTACATGCTGAGGGCACGGGCTCCTTCTCCATAAGGAGCACCTGTGGACAAGTTGCCCGAGAGTCCACCCCTCAGGTGTAAATCATCTTGCCTAGAGGTCATTTGTCTCTTGGCGTCCTCTACACTGGAGGGTAGACAAATGCCGTTTATCAGTCATGTGCATCCCCGACTGTTGGCTCTCTTCTCTTACGCTGAGAGTGTGTGATGAGGGATACTATCAGAGACCCCTCCAGTACAGGCTGGCATGCGCCTAGCCGCCCACCCTGAGCCATCTGGCCCCTCAGGCCTCCAGCCTTGGCTCCTGGGGAGCTGCTCTTTTTGTGTGTGTGTGTATGAGGCAGGGCTTCAAGCTGTCCCCCTGGGTAGAGGGCCATGGCATCTCAGCTCACAGCAACCTCCAACTCCTGGGCTCATGTGAGTCTCCTGCCTCTGCCTCCCAAGTAGCTGGGACGATAGGCACCTGCCACAATGCCTGGCTATTTTTTTTGGTTGCAGCCATCATTGTTGTTTGGCTGGCCTGGGCTAGATTTGAACTGGCCACCTTAGGTGTATGTGGCTGGCGCCTTAGCCGCTTGAGCCACAGGTGCCAAGCCAGGAGCTGCTCTTGATCTTCAGCTAGGCTTGCGGTCACTCCCTATGGAGGTGGAGTGACATGGACCCATCTCACTGTCCTCACTTCACTTCTATTCCACTCTCAAGGCCCCAGGCCCAGCAGCTTAAGGGGCTCTGGGGGCAGCTCTGGGTGTTGAGTTTTGCATCTCACCATATCTTGGCACCAGCACTGTCCTATAGAGTTCACTGTGCCAAAGGCCATTGTCGCCTCTGTCCAGGGTGGCAACCACCCTCTGCCCATGGCCACTGGGCAGTGCCACTGAGACCTGGGCCTCAATCCTGTTAGTTGTGTGTTAAAACACTCCTCTGAGTAGCCAGTGGCTTCTGCAGTGGCCACAGTGTATGGACCCTCACCCACCGGGCATGGTCTCTCTGCTGGACCCTCTGAGGAGGGTCTGAGTGTAGGCTGAAGCCTGAGGTGTGTGGAGGGAGGAGGGATAGAGAAAGCCAGGGGAGGGCAAGCATGCACACAGGGAGCGTAAAGCTTGGTGGCCTTTCCTAACCTGAGAGAAGGGCAGGGGGAGAGCTGGTGGAGCCTGCAGGGTGTGATGCACACGGTTTCCATAGGAAAGAGGCTGCACGTGAGCCGAGCCGGAAGCTGTCGTGGGTGGAAGCCCAGCACACCACCCCCTGCGGACACCTGCCCCTCCAGCGCCAGTGTGAGAAGGCCGTGCTACCTCGGAAGCGCCAGCTGCAGGAGAATGAGATGGCAGAGTGCCTGGGCCTGGAGAAGCCACGGCCAGCAGAGAGGGAGGCAGACAGCCTCACCTTCTGTCTGAAGCAGCGGCTGGAGCTGCAGGAGCTGATGAGTAAAGAGCCAGCACAGATTTGCAAATTATTCACACTAGAGAAGGAGAAGTTAGAGCAGGTAGGAAGGCCTGCCTGGGAAGTGGAGGTGCCACGAGCCCTTTGGAAAGGTGAGCCAGTGGTGGCAAGGAGCAGACAGGAGGACATACGTGCTACCATGTCCCAGTGTCCAGGCAGTGGGGAGCAGCCATCGCCCAGGCTGGAACTGTGTGTTGGTGGACAGATGGTGGAGGCAGCAGGAGGGAAGCCTGGCTGTCCACAAGCCAGGTGCAGGGACATGCCCGGCCAGCTCTGCTGTGCAGACGGCATGCAGAGCCCAGACTCAGCCCCTACTCTGGTGGCCAGTGGGCCCTTGGAGAGCCTCAGCCTCAAGAACTGTCGGGGTTTGCTCAACACTCCAGAGAAGGCTTTTGTTCCCTCAGAGATGTGGTCACATGTGCAGCCACATGGGGTGGATGGAGGGCCAATCCCAGAGGAATCAGTGCCTTCTGCCAGGGGCTCCATGGGCCTGAGCCAGCCTGAAGGCCAGCAACAGTTCCTGCTGGGAACGGAGGGACACGTCTCACCAGCTCAGCCCCAGATGCTGGGGCTGCCGCTAGGCCCGGCCTCCCCAAGGAGCGGGTGGGCCAAGAGGCCACAGGCTGCTCTGGAGGAGCCAGTTGGGAGCCAGAGCCAGGGACAGGCCTTGGAGGAACAGGCGGGGGGTGAGGGCACCAGGAGGGGCTCCTTACCAGCGCAGCCCCAACTTGCCTCCCTAGAGGAGGTGGAGAGAGAAAGGAATGGCGTGACAGTCAAACTGCTGCAGCTGGAAGACATCGTCCGGGCTCTTGAGAAAGAAGCAGATGCAAGAGAGGACAGCAGGTTTGTTCTCTCCCTGTTCCTAAAGTGCAGAGCTGAGCCGCTATTGCTATTGTGGGTCCCACTGATTAGCTAGTAGCCTCTGGTGGGGGTGGCCATGTAAGGGTCATAAGCCAAGCCCCGGTCAGGGGTCCCAGGGTCACCGGTGCTCAGCAAGAGGGCAGAGGAGGCAGGATGGGCCCTTCTGGGGCAGGTCCATTGGCTCTGGTGTTCTGCTGGGCACACGGGCCAAGTGCTGGTTCGGGGTCACCTGTGAGCCCTCTGCGCTGAGAGAGGCCCCACTGCATGTGCTCGGGCCGTCTTTGGCCCTGGTGTTACATGACACAGCCAGCCCCGTGCTGCTGGAGGAGCGTCCACGGAGGAGCTGACCACATCCAGGCCCCTGTGCTACTGTGTTTGGGAGGGCTAGGGGTTAAGCTGGGTGTGGGCTGCCCCAGACGTCAGCAGAACAGGGGGAACAGCAAGACCCAGGTGTGGAAGGTAGGTTGGCAGGGGGACAGGGAAGGGCAAGTGGTTGGGGCCCGCACTGGTCAAGGGGTGGCTATGGGGGGAAGAGGGGCTTGCGAGGTGGTGGGGAAGGGGACCGTCCAGGTGAGAGGTGGTGCTGGATGAGGGGCTGTAGATGCAGAGTTAATAGGTGACAGTGGGTGAGGCAGGGATCCTAGGAGCAGGCAAGGCGTCAGTGCATGTCCAGGAAGCATGAGCTGCTGTGAAGGGAATAGAGCAGGCTCTTAACCTGTGGGTCACTACCCCTTTTTAACAATGAAAATACATTGCGGCCTAATAGGAAGGTTGAGAACCACTGGAATAGAGGGAGGGGAGAGTTTAGCTGAGCTTGGGAAGAATGTTATGTTGTCTTCCGCAGAGAACAGGGTCAGGAAGGGGAGCCAGGAAAGGGGGGACAAGTAGACTGAGGGGTATGTGCCCTTCAGGGAAGGTCAAAGGTGCCCATAAGGAAGGCAGGAGCCACTGAGGCCAGTTCACAGCCTGAAGGAGTCCACTGGGCTTGGCAGTGCAGGGTACCCCTCACCCTACACTAGGCCCCCGCCCCGCTGCTGCTCTCCACAGGCAAATCTGTGGCCACAGTTCCCAGCACGTTGACCTCACCGCCCCTTCTAGAAAACACATGTGCTGCCTCCTACACCCACCATAGCAGCAGGGCTCAGGCTGGGTGATGGTCAGACAGCAGATGTTCAGGACTGAGGTGGGACCTTGGCCTTCAGATCGTGAAGACATCTGCACCTGCAGCAAGCTTCTGCTCACCACAGCCGTGTGCACCCACTGTGACTGTGGCGTCTTTGCCTGAGTCTCTCCCCACACACAGCCTGTGCTATCCTGAGTCAGTTGAAATAATTGTAGACATGCTTTCTTGCTAAATATTTCATGCTGTTTTTACACATCGAAGATGCCACAGGTGAGATGTTGAACGTTCATTCAGCGCAGTGTTTCAGTACCCCCCACACTCAGACCTCCCCCGCTGTTCCAGTTCTCTCCTCCCAGATCTCATTAAGGAGCATGCCGTGCATTTTTCATATTTTGCCGTGTATAATGTGCACCCATGTTTTCAGCCCAAACTTTCAGGAAAAAATTCTCCATTTTAATTTTCGATTCAAATTTTATTTATGTTTAGGTACTTGTTTTATGGATTATAGAGGAATTTTAGCATTTATTTTCTAAAAAAATTAATTGCACATTATGGTGCAAGAAATTTTATATGACAAATAATAAAAAAAACCCCACAAGAATAGATACAAGGTACAAGAAATTTTATGTACCGGTAACAGATGTATATTTATGTATCGTAGAAGGCTCTTCCTTGCTGTCAATATCAGAAGTACAGGGCCCCATCGCTACATTACTGGTGTCTTCTGAAGAGCCACTTTCCTCATCTAGTAGATTTCATCATCCTCAGTTCCATCCACGGCATTGCTGATGCCTCATTTTCTTTTTTTTTTTGAGACGGAGCCTCAAGCTATCCCCCTGGGTAGAGTGCCATGGCATCACAGCTCACAGCAACCTCCAACTCCTGGGCTCAAG
>CAUYQV010116262.1:0-11681 GCA_963574575.1 Galagoides demidoff
AGAATCAGAACGTTTTAAAACAATAACTGAGAAAATGACATGAAGGCTGTGTTGATCAGTTTGATGGAAGTATTTCGGATTGTATGCGAAAACCCCACACTGTACCCCAGAAGTGCATTAATGTACATAGTTACCATTCAATAAAAAAAAAAAAACACGACTGCATGGTAGAAAGAGTATTTTGAATTAAAGGCCCTTAGAGATCACTGGGCATAGGAAGAGACTTCCACTCTACCTCCATAAAGACCAAACTCAAGAATAATTGTCTCTCTTTTCCCTCCCTCATATCTTGTTATCTATTATAGGAAAGAATATCCAGAATGAATGCCAGCCTAACCAACCCTTTAAAAAAATAATACCTAATTCTCAAGTTCTCTTTTTTTTTTTTTTTTTTGAGACAGTCTTACTTTGTCACTCTCAATAGAATACTGTGGAGTCATAGCTCACAGCAACTTCAAATTCTTGGGCTCAAGCAATTCTCTTGCCTCAGCATCCTGAGTAGCTGAGACTACAGGTGCCCACCACAATGCTCACTATTTATTAGAGACAGAGTCTTGCTCTGGCTCAGGCTTATCCCCAACCTTGGGCTCAGGTGATCTGCTAAGATTACAGGCGTGAGCCACCATGCCTGGCCAGGTTCATTCATTCACAAAGAGAATCACTTATAAGTCAAACTCTATTCCCCCATCCATCATTCCCCCCCCCACCCCCTGCCAAGTAATAATTCATAGCCTCTCAACAGAATTACCTGTATTTAGGTCTCATTGAGATACTGGGTAATCATTCTGTGATTTTCCCCTTGCACATGGTAGCAATTAAATTTGTTGTCTTTTCTCTTATTAACCTACCTTATTGTGAGTTGGTTTTACAGTGAATCTTTCAAGGGTGGAGAGGAAGTTTTCCCTTTACCTCATCAATCTCATGAGTGCCATAATGCAATCAGCTGAACACAACCCTTAATCTTGATGGAGTGTGCAAATGGAAACCCTCCAGTGGTCAAACTCTATATCCATTTATTTAAACAATATTTCTGGAGTGCCTTCTGGGTACAAGATGCCATGCCAGATGCTAAGGGTTTGGTAGCAAACAACTCAGATGAGGTCCCAATCTTCCTAAAAGGTGATTATTAAAATAAGCCATAGTAGGCTGGCTGTGGTGGCTCATACCTATATTCTCAGCACTTTGGGAGGCTGAGGCAGGAGGATCACTTGAGGCCCAGAGTTCAAGATCAGACGGGGAAACAAAAAGAGCTAAGTCTCCACAAAAAAAGATTTTAAAAAGAAATTACCCAAAAAGGAAAATTATCTAAGCATGGTGACATATACTTGAGGTCCTAGCTACTCTGAAGTTTTAGTCAGGAAAATGAGGTTTGAGGCTGAGTTCAAGGTTACAGTGAGCTATGATCAAGTCACTACACTCCAGCCTTTGTAAACAGCTGGATATAGCAGTGAGCTACTACGAAGGTTAAGATAGGGAAAGTGCTATATAGATGTAATGAAAATCTAATTGCCTTGTCCCTTTCATCCCTGCTCCCTGATTTGAATTACCCTAGGCAAGTCTTATTTGTGAGGGGACAATCTTTGTTTTGTCACCTTACAATGGAACATCATACCTCTCCCTTTAAGAATCCATTGACATAGTATTAACATATGGTAACATTTTGTAAAATGTGTATTTTGCCCCAATCTGAGGAAGTATTACTAAAAGATTCCCAGTCTATCTGTCCTTCTGCAGGCCTTAGTTTCCTGAATGGTAAGAGAACTTCCAGATGGCTTATGAGTTTTATCAAGGTAAACAAAGCTGAAAGTCCACTTCGAGCTGCACCCCCGGCAGGAGATAATCCCAAGCTGCAGGTATTTCTGTATGGCTCCTTCTGAATCCCAGCTATTTTCACTCCTTCTGGATATGACCTGAACCCCTTAAATAATCCCCACCCTCTCCCTGCTGTCCTGTCCTTTATCAGTATGGGGAACGGAACATACAGAAATCTTCCCTCCTATGTTACTCCAAAATGTGATGTACCAGCAGCATCTATGTCCAATGGATCTTATTAAATTCAGAAGCATGAGCCCTAACTTATACCTCCTGAATCGAAATCTAAATTATAACACAATTTCCAGCTGCTTTAATGTATATTAAGATTTGGGCACCCTGGCTTAGAAATTTAAGCTGATTTCTACCCAGCTGCTTCTACCAAGCTTCATATATTCTTTTGTTCTAAAATTAATGACTAGGCACTTACTATGTGCTAGTACTGGACCAGGTGCAAGAGACACACTGTTGAACCCCTAGGATAGCAAGAGAAACATGTCTGAAATATTCTTAGAATGAGGCAGGTTATAAGGTAAGAAGGAGTGGTAGTGATGACCTCCTGACAAGCCCATGTCACAAAATGTGGAAACTGCTCTGACATGGATAACAGAGGTCTGTGGGAACCTGGAAAGAGTTAAGATGGCGTGAGCAGTTGAATGAGACTTTACAAAGGAAGCAATGCTTGGGCTTAAGGTGGAAGGATGAGTAAGAGCAGGATGGGTGGAGCAGTGAGAGGATAAAATTCCTGGCCAAGGGATAGGAATGACAGGCATCAAAGCAAGAGGAGGCCTGTTCTGGCCTTGGCTGGAGGTCTGAGCTCTGCACTCTCCCTGGGAAAGCTCTCCTCTACTTGGAGCTCTGCCAACAACCATTCTGAGGCCATGCCAGCCACTGCTCCTACCTGGGCCCTGTCTTCATCTGAAACTTGTGGATCAGGATTTGGAGGTTTTCAAAACGGAAAGAGTTCCTTCAACTTTTAGCAATGGCCAAAGGAAAAGGAGAAGAGGCTGGGCACAGTGGCTGAGACCTATAATCCCAGTACTCTGGGAGGTCAGGGTGGGAGGATCACGTTGGCTCAGGAGTTCGAGGCCAGCCTGAGCAAAATGAGACTCCCATCTTTACTAAAAATAGAAAAATTATCTGGGCATTGTGGCGGGCCCCTGTAGTCCCAGGTACACAAGAGGCTGAGGCAAGAGGATTGGAGTCTGAGGTTGCTATGAGCTAGGCTGAGGCTGTGGCACTCTAACCTGAGCGACAGAGTGAGACTCTGTCTCAAAAAAAAAAAAAGAAAAAGGACAAGAGGCCGGACTCTGGCCCCAGCCATTAGAACACCTGCCAAATATCTTCATTTCCCATGTTGGGTGACTGCTTAGCTTTAATGGTGGGGTGTGAGTCCACGTGGTTGTGTAAGGAACAAAATACGCTACCCCAAAATATGACTGAAAGTGCTCACAGGACATGCCACCATTTGTTACTTTTGTATTCTGATTATTTGGTGCTGAAGGCACTTAAAAAATAGAAAATGCAGGGAGAGACTGTCCCTGAACTCCCCTTATCTGCCTAAAAACAGATCCTTCAAACCAACTCAATTGTCATAAATTTTCTTCGCTGAGTGTTTCATCAACCAGGTAAGATTGACTCATCACAGGATAAGAGACTACAGAAGATCCTTGCCTCATAAGAGTTCAACTTATGATTTTTCAACTTTATGATGATGTGAAAGTGATATTCGTTCAGTAGAGACCATACTTGAGTATTCAAGCAACCATTCTGTTTTTTTTATTTTCAGTACAGTATTCAATAAATTATATGGAGTTTTCAACATTTATTATAGAACAGGCTTTGTGTATATGATTTTGCCCAACTGTAGGCTAATGTAAGTGTTCTGAGCACGTTTAAAGTAGACTAAACTCTGATGTTCAGTATGTTAGGAGTATTAAATGCATTTTGACTTATGATATCTTCAGCTTACAATGGGCTTAGCAGGACATTTCAAGTGTAGAAGTCAACACTACACCCAGACGAATTTTATCACAAACTGTCATCTCTCCCATCTATTTCACTCAACTGTCCTAGAACCATTTGCTCTCCCCTAAGCATCCTCTGCCTATTAAGGTGGTATTCAACTCTCAAATCTCACCACTTTTGGGGTATTTGTTTTTCCCCCTGTGATATCCCTGTGAATGTAACATTAAAAATTAGTAAGTTTGTATACTTGTTCTCCTATTAATTTGCATGTTGCCAGTTTACCTTGTAGACCCAGCTATTAAATTTAGAGAGTGGAGGAGAAGTCCTTCCGCCCCTACAGTTCACAAGTGTGACGACGACAGAAGGGGGTGACTTCTGAGGTCTCTGGCCAGTGCTAACTCCAAGTGATTGTCAAGTTCTTCAGCAGTGACTCTCTAGGTTCCCACCCGGATCAGACTTTCAACCTGATAGCCAGAGGCCTCCTCTCATGATGCAAAGGTCTGATGATTATGTTCTCAAACTTATTCTAGAAAAAGTGCTGCATACTTCACGGCCAACTATCACTATCATCACCTTCCCTTTGGGAAGCTAGGCACCAATGCCAGTGCCTCATCCACCCTTCAAAGCAATTTTGGAACTCTTTTTCCAGAATGACCATCAGACATAAAACAGGCAACAACAATAAAGAACACCACTCAGCAAGACACTGCCACCTGTCAACATGAAAGCCGTGATACACTGATATACCAGGTCATAAAATCTTACCAGGCTATTTGTACAGTGCCGCCAATATAAGCACACAATGGCAATTTCACCAATTTAATTGTAAAATCTTGTGTGTCCTAGAACTATAATTTTCATACTTTTTCTTAGCAGAATTTGTTTCCTAAATGAAATCATATAGGAAAAATACAATATGAGGAAGCAATCAAAGAAATAGACAAACAGATCACATCTTTATAACTTGATCATACTTTATGTGGAGACTCCCTACCTCCGTCTCCACCATTCCCAGCCCTTCCGTAGATCCCCATGGCAGAGCATAAAGAGAAATGGTTCCAAGGGAGAGGACCAAGCTAAGATGGAAGCTGGCAAAGTCCTGGAATGCTAGAAGCAAAGACCTTCCCTAAAGGAAGGTACATGGGGGCTGGGAGCAGTGACTTGAAAGGAATTGAGGAATGGAAAAAAGGAGAAGGACAAGACCAGATAAAATAAGGCAAAAACCAAACCAAAATAGAAAGACAAGAACAGAAAGTGAGCTTCCTGGAGGGCCAGTTAAGTGGTCCAGAGGAAGACTCTAGAGCCCCAGCTCCTAAGAAAAGGAGAAAAGAAAGGGAAGTAAATGTGTATAAAGAAATGTGGAGGAAGGAGAGAGGGACTATAGAATGTCTACCCATCCCAGGTTGTCCCAGACTGAGGGGATTCCTGGGACACACAAGACTTTCAGTTTTATAACCAAGACAATCCTGGGTAATCCAAGATGTGTTGATCACCCAGTGAATAAAAGTAAAAGAAGGATGTGGAAGAAGGCACTGTTACATGGCGGGAGATATTGTCAGCTCAGAGAATGTGTTTGCAGAAGTGATCTAAACCAATCCAGATCCAGATCATAGTCCTCCTCTGTCCCAGCCAGATGGGCTTGCCAGTGGATTCAGGGAAACAGGTGTTCAGATTCACTCAGGACCTCTACTCTAACCAAGGACCTTTGGAGCAGCAGCAGTAGGTGACATGAGGAACCGCTTTCTGCAGTCCAGCAATCCTCTCCAGGGAGAGGAGCCCTTCACACTGAGCTTGTCTACTCACCTCCTTGTCTGGCAGGGTTGGTTCTCTATGTCCCTCAGCCCCAAAGGGAACCCTGTAAGACTGAGCTCAAGCCCTGTCTACAAAGATGCTTTTTCTTCTCTCCTTGTTTTTCATGCCTCCCCTGCCACAAATCTTCCATGAGATATTCATAAGAATACAAGAAAAATGTCATTTCCCAACCTACGACCTCTAGGTAAAAGAAACCTATATCCCTCCAGGCATTCTCCTATCATTTTTCAAAGTGTATCAGGGTGATCGACTTTATTTTTGACCTTTGCTTGAGATCAGTTTCTTTCACAGCAGAGCCCACATCTTGCTCATCTTTGAAACCCTAGTGCCCAGGAAAATGCCTGGCATGAGATGTCTGGCAAGTAAGCGGATTAATTAATTAATGAGTTAGGTAGTTAATGTGGATCAGCATGATCTTTTGCTTTGAGGCAAAACATCAGATTGCTGATCTGATCTTTGCTAGATTCTATGACCCAGCACTTTCTAGGTTTATGTAACAGTATATTAGTCATTAAGCCACCTACATATAGTGGAAGAAAGAAAAGAGAGAGAGAGAAGGAAAAACACACACATATACACTTTAGACCCTGCAGCCTCTGAGGGTCACTGGAGTGAAGAGGCAGTGTGGCCAGGACAGTGACAAGGGCTCAGGAAGGAGATGCAGACCCTTGGACCCATCATGATGGGCTGTTCCCTGATTATCCTACTTCCTCTACTTTTACCTGGTTACGGTTTGGGTTCTAAAAGAAGGAAAAAAATACCCCCAAAAAAACTGCACTAGAGAAAAGACCAACTGCTGACCTCCAGACAGAAGCTCAATAAAAAACAAAGGGAATAGTATAAATTGGCTAAAAGAACACTTGGCTTGAGCGCCCTGTGATGTTAACCCTATCTTACAATGAAGGCCTTCAATGATAAGGCAACGGACCTGGCTTTGATCTCCACCACCTGCCTCAGTCAGGTGGTCTAGCCTCTCTGAGCTTCCTTTAGCCCATCTCTGAGCTTGACTCATAACCCTTCCACCTCAGGTCCATTGGGGAGATGTGAAACAACACGTCAGCCACTTTGACCTCTTCTTGACAGTTGCCCCCAAGAGATTGAAAACCGAGAATTTTCTCTGCCTTGAAATGACTCCTGGAGCTCTAAGCACAGTTATTTTAGAAAATCTACTGATAGATTTAAAGCTTATGAACCTGAAAGCCAGTGTTCCTTCCTCTATAAGGAGCTAGGCTCTGCCAGATGTTTGTTTGCATAGAAGCTTCAACACTCATTGGGGATGCATGTTAGTAAACAAGGCTTATCTTCTTTAACATACGAGCATTCCACTTACAGTCCACACTGTTCAAAACTCTTTTGTTCTGAAATGTTACAAAGGACAGGCCTAATGTTTCACTGACCTCCTGTGGGCATAAGAAAGAAGTACATTAATTCCAGTCTCTGGATTTCCTGGTGTGAGGTAAGGAAGAACATCTTAAATCTTATCTACCTGATGGAAAATTAATGCAGAGTAAGACTCCACATGCTATTTCCTCACTTTTTCCAGGTCCCTCAGGCCCTGTGGTACGCTCCTCCTGGTACTTTAACTGGTACTCAGGTCCATTTGATAGAGTCATACAAGCAAGGCCAGTGCAGACAGAGTACAATAGAATCCATCTGAGGAACTGGTTGAAACATGGATTCCTAAGTTTCACTCTAAAAGACTCTGACTTTGTGGGTCTAGGGTGGATCTGGAAATCTACATTATTTACTAGGCAAATGGTCTTGATTCTAATGCAAATCATTCTATGGATCTCACTTTGAAAAATGCCAACTTGACTAACCCTTCATGTTATAAATAAGGAAATTAAGACACTGAGAGGTTAAAAGTTTGGCCAAACTCTCACAGCTAATTAGAGGCAGATCTGGAACCTGACACCCACTGCTGACTCAGTCTTATTCTGCGACCATTAATAGAGCTTTTATTATTCACTAGGCACTCTGCTGAATTCATTGCCTTGGATAATCTTTCCATCAACTCTATGAAGAAGGTGAATAGTATCATGAATCCCTTTTTATAGGTGGAGAAAACTGGGGCTTAGAGAGGTGGAATAACACACAGGTAGTAAAAGACAGAACAAGACCCAAAGTCACAGTCTATGGGACTTTAAGCTGGAGCTCTCAGACACTGCTCCACTGTCTCAGAAGCACAGCACAGACCCTAATCTTTTGTGATCTTGTAAAAAAAAAAAGTGACTTCTTGCAAGGTCGAAATGTTGTGTGATGCCCATGTGGCATCCAGGGGCACAAATTTAGCAAACCTCTCTTCTCTCAAGAGAGAGGATCTTCCAGATGAGGCATCCTTGTAAATCTCAACATTGAGAAGGAATCTCTTTCACCACACCCTAAAGAATCTTGAACTCAGTGTAAGCTGCAGCTTTTCAATCTACTACAATATCCATGCTGAGGTTGTAGTCAGAGCCCCTTCAACAAACCCCAGACCACTGAAACAGGAATATAGAGAGCTGTTCAACTACAGGACATCTGACAATAAAAACCCTCCAGAAGGATGGTCCCAGGTCCTATCAGGGGAGTCCCTAACAAGCACTGTTTTAATAAACCAAAGGAAGGAGGATTGTTCTCATGTACCTATTTCCCTCATTACGCCCTGTTTTAATTATCTATTACTAAGTGAAAAATTACCCTAAAAGTCAGCTGCTAAAAACAATAAATGCTTATTATTTCACTTAACTTCTGAGGTTCAGAAATTGGAGAGCAGCTTAGCCAAGTGGTTCTGGCTCAGCGTCACTCCTGAGGTTCCATTTAATCTGTAGACTGAGGCTGCGACTTTCTGAAGGCTGGAGGAGCTGCTTCCAAGCCCATGCATGTGGTTTCTGGGCAACCTCACTCCCTCACGGGATGGACACCTCAGTTCCTTGCCATGTGGGCCTTTCTCCAAGCCTGCCGTGGTGTCTTCAAGATGAGAGAGAAGAAATGATGGGAGCTGTACTCTTTTGTTTGTTTGTTTGTTTGTTTTTTGAGACGGAGCCTCGAGCTATCCCCCTGGGTAGAGTGCCATGGCATCTCAGCTCACAGCAACCTCCAACTCCTGGGCTCAAACGAGTCTCCTGCCTCAGCCTCCCAAGTAGCTGGGACCACAGGCGCCCGCCACAACGCCTGGCCATTTTTTGGTTGCAGCCATCATTATTGTTTGGCAGGTCCGGGCTGGGGATTCGAACCCGCCATCTTAGGTGTACGTGGCTGGCGCCTTAGCCGATTGAGCCACAGGTGCCGAGCCGGAGCTGTTCTCTTTTATAACCTATCTCCCGAGGGATAGGCATATTCTATCAATCTTGAGGGCGCCACCTTGAGGCTGGCTACTGCAAACTACTCTTTCCCTTACCTACCCTTCCTTGCACCACCAGGTCCAAGTAAACCCTCCATGGGCCACACACTATACCAGACACCAAAGAGATGGTCACGAACACAATAGCCAGTCTCTTCCACCCTGGAGCTTTCTTTTTAATGTGAGAAATAGACGTTAGACAAATAATCACATAAGTAAATGCACAATTAAGGATTTATGAAGAAACTGAGAAGGCAAAGTATGAGAGCATAATATGTGTTAGGTGGGGGGCTTTAAGGTGGATAAAGGGACTTTCTGAAGAAAGTAAAAAAAAAATTTTTTTTTGAGACAGAGTCTCAAGCTGTTGCCCTGAGTAGAGTGCAGTCACGTCACAGCTCACAGTAACCTCAAACTCTTGGGCTTAAGTGATTCTCTTGCCTCAGCCTCCCAAGTAGCTGGGACTACAGGCACCCGCCACAACACCCAGATATTTATTGTTATAGTTGTCATTGTTATTTGGCAGCCTGGGCTGGATATGAACCCGCCAGCTCTGGTGTATGTGGCTGGTGCCCTAGCCACTTGAGCTACAGGCTCTGAGCCAAGAAATAAAATTTTAAATTAAGTCCTCAAGGCCGAGCTGGAGTGAGCTAGAGGAAGAATGGGAGAAAGACTACCTCAGCAGGGAAACAGCATGAGCATATTTCCTACAGGAAGGAAGATCTTGGCACACCCAAGGAAATGAAAGTCTGGTGTATCTAGAGCCCAGTGGGCCCAAGGAAAGAGTGATTTCCTTCCCCAGGAAAGGCTTCTCCACTCCCCGTCTCCCCCCAAACATATACGTCTGGCTCTCCAGAAGCCTCACCGCCTCAGTTGTGTATCACTCTCTACTGTTCCATAGGGTCGTATTTTTTCTTTCTCTATAAACTATGTGATGCAAGAAACCATAACTAGTTTTTACATCCTTATGCATCTATTACAATGCATGACATAAACAGCCATTGAATATGCTTGAATAAATTATCACAAACCCCTGGGGAAAAAGTGCAATTAGAAACCTACCTATGCACTTGTACGCACACATGATCATGCCCTCTCTTTCAAAGGCATGCAGGTACTCATACATACACGCAAATGCACACACACACACACACACACACACACACATATCTATCTACAGAGAAGGCTCTGAAAGTTGGGGTGGTAGACAGAACCACCAAAACCTGGTAACATTAGACCAGCTGAGTAATTTTGATTCATTCAAAGGAAGAAAGGAAGGACATCTAATTCCTGCAATGATGACCAACTAAACACACAGCTACATTTGCTCTCTCCCCAAACCTCACTAATATTGCCTCAAAGGCATTTTTAAATCATAGACTCTGAAGGACAAACAAAATAAAAAAGGCACAAGCAACACAGTTTTAGAAGCCAGAAAATAGATAAAGAGTATTAACTTAGCAAACTTGAAAACGTTAAACCCTAAACGGTAGTAGAAAAATCCAGCAGGTAAGCCAGTGTATACTAAGGGATGTCCAAAAGCTGAGGGTTGACAGCACAAGGCAGTTCTGGAAGTGGGGATGAAATTGGAACTGAAAACAGAAGGAAAAGTCTAAGGTCTGCTTAGAAGCAGTGACTGTGAGAAACACACCTTGAATAACAAAAACAAATCATAGAAGAATTACATGTAGTATGATACCGTTCTTTTTTTTTCCTGATGAATACGAGGATATAGACAAATAGGTTACAATGTCTGCATGTGTCAGTTAAGGTCCCAGTTGTGGCTGTGCCCCTCACCCCGGTGTGCCATATACCCTTACACTGTGCCCATCAGGTGGGAGCACATCCAGTTCTCCTTTCTCCTTCCCTCTTCCCCACCTCCCCTCCCCTTCCCTCCAACTTAAATTAAATTGAGTTCGTCTCTTGTGTGGGTATGTATTACTGTGTCTCCTAGCTTCATATTAGCATTAAATACACTGGATACTTGCTTTTTCATTTTTGTGATACTTCTTGAAAGAGAATGTGCTCCAACTCTATCCAACTTAATACAAAAGACAAAAAGTCTGTATTTTTGTAGCTGACTAGTATTCCATGGCATACATAAACCACAGTTTATTAATCCATTTGTGGGTTTATGGGCACTTGGGTTAATTCCACAACTGGTGATTATAAATTGAACTTTGATAAATGATCTAATGCAAATATCCCTGTGATAAAATTATGTTTTTTTTCTTCTGGGTAAATGCCTAGTGATTTGATTGTGGGATCAAATAGGAAGTCTAATTTGAGTTCTTGGATTCTCCATACTTCTTTCCAAAGAAGCTGTATTGGTTTGCAGTCCCCCCAGCAGTGTAAAAGGTTCCCTTCTCTCCACATACTCAATACCATCTGCAGCTTTGAGACTGTGATGTGGACTATTCTCACTAGGGCTAGGTGAGATCTCAGGGTGGTTTTCATTTGCATTTTTCTGATCATTCGGAATGATGAGCATTTTTTCATGTTTGTTGACCATTTGTCTGTCTTCTTCAGAGAAGGTTCTATTCATGCCCAGTGATAGGTATTTGCTCTTTTTCTGTTGATTTATTTGAGTTTTCTGTAGCTTCTAGTATCAACCCTTTGTATGGCAACATTCTTTTTTTTTTTTGAGACGGAGCCTCAAGCTATCTCCCTGGGTAGAGTGCCATGGCATCACAGCTCATAGCAACCTCCA
The DNA here is from genome assembly GCA_963574575.1 of Galagoides demidoff. Classification (NCBI taxonomy): domain Eukaryota; kingdom Metazoa; phylum Chordata; class Mammalia; order Primates; family Galagidae; genus Galagoides; species Galagoides demidoff. The sequence continues at coordinate 11,622 of CAUYQV010116262.1, forward strand.
ACTCCTGGGCTCAAGCGAGTCTCCTGCCTCCGCCTCCCAAGTAGCTGGGACCACAGGCGC